>OY776112.1:91627224-91673712 GCA_963675035.1 Allygus modestus
AAGCGGAACGATATAGGCCTAAAGAACTGAATGAAATTGTTCGATACGGTATATCGATTAGGTCGATATTTGTATCTATTGCAAAATATTTTATAGTCTGTACATAAATCTTTACGTCATGTTTGTTTTGTTTATTTTGTTTTTCAATTATGGTAGGCCTAAACTTAAAATAAAATTTATAAAAGTTACTGTTGCGATGTCCTCCTGAATATATCACTCACAGATGCATGTGTATGATTGTAAGGTTGTATCAGTTAAATTTACTCAGTTGAACTTACTGTATGTAGGAAAAATAAATAAAAAATTAATAAGCACATATATCCTCCCCTCGCCATACCCAACACTTGCCAAACCATCAGTCAAGATCTGTGAAGACCCTTATGGCTGGGCCTATACTTACAAAATTAGCATAAAATGTGAAAAAGGTAATATAGAGTTGCACAACAAATTATTTTCAAGTATTTATTTCATACAACAAATTTTACAGCAGGTCCTAGCGTTTTTATGATTGATTCACACGAAAATCATTGTAGCCTAAGTTTTTTCCACAACGTAACAAAATGTTCAAAAATTATAAAATATGGTGATGTCAAAATATGATTTTTCATGAACGGTACTGGTATTTATTTAACGTTTTATCATGTGAAAAGTTGTGACATCTTGACGATTGCTTCATGTAAACAAATGTGATAATAATGTGTTAAAATAGTAAAAATATAGTACTGATGTAAAATTATTAATTTTAAACATTAATTTCACGTTTTTACTACCATATAACTTATTTGAATGATTATTTGTTCACAGAAATTGTCAAAGAAAGAATCCTGGAGGAAAATCCTAACACAGCAAAGAAAGAAACTGTGCTTGGAAGTGGCAGTATCAGCCAGTACATCACTCAGAAAATTGCCACACTAAACAACAAGATCAAGGAAATCAGTGAATAGTATATAGGCCCGAATTTTAGTGTTGGCTGTGTATTTTACTTATGTGAACAAGCAAGTTAATAAAGGCCCTGATTTTAGTGTTTTTTGGTGCATTAAAAAAAAATTTGTTTCAACAAGTAAGTAGGTAAATTAACTTAGTCCTAGGTCATAAATTTACTGTTTAATTTTTTGGAATATACCTGTTAGTACCATTGATTTGTTGTGTTTTAATTACAAAATACCAGTTAAAGACTCAATAGAATTTCTTATTGATGTCTAGTGATACGTATTGATGTCTAGTGATACGTATTGATGTCTAGTGATCCAATTACGTAGTGATATCACTACGTGTCAATAGAGATCAATACGTATCACTAGACATCAATAGAAACAATTTTCTATTGATCTCTAGTGATACGTATTGATGTCTAGTGATACGTAGTGATCCAATTACGTATTGATATCACTACGTATCACTAAAAATATTTCTATTGATTTCTATTGATCATTTCCACAAGGGATATTGGCTTCACCTAGTTGAGTTATATGGATATTTCTAAGAATACCTAAATTTTGCGTTCTTTGTTGCAGCAAACCTGTGTACTCAACCCCATGTTATTCTTATGACGAACAATTAAAATGGTATAAATCTATTATTTATGAATGTATATTGATGAAACTTGGTATATTGGCTTCACCTAGTTGAGTTATATGGATATTTCTAAGAATACCTAAATTTTGCGTTCTTTGTTGCAGCAAACCTGTGTACTCAACCCCATGTTATTCTTATGACGAACAATTAAAATGGTATAAATCTATTATTTATGAATGTATATTGATGAAACTTGGTATATTGGCTTCACCTAGTTGAGTTATATGGATATTTCTAAGAATACCTAAATTTTGCGTTCCTTGTTGCAGCAAACCTGTGTACTCAACCCCATCTTATTCTTATGACGAACAATTAAAATGGTATAAATCTAATATTTATGAATGTATATTGATGAAACTTGGTATATTGGCTTCACCTAGTTGAGTTATATGGATATTTCTAAGAATACCTAAATTTTGCGTTCTTTGTTGTAGCAAACCTGTGTACTCAACCCCATCTTATTCTTATGACGAACAATTAAAATGGTATAAATCTAATATTTATGAATGTATATTGATGAAACTTGGTATATTGGCTTCACCTAGTTGAGTTATATGGATATTTCTAAGAATACCTAAATTTTGCGTTCTTTGTTGTAGCAAACCTGTGTACTCAACCCCATCTTATTCTTATGACGAACAATTAAAATGGTATAAATCTATTATTTATGAATGTATATTGATGAAACTTGGTATATTGGCTTCACCTAGTTGAGTTATATGGATATTTCTAAGAATACCTAAATTTTGCGTTCTTTGTTGCAGCAAACCTGTGTACTCAGTAGGGTAGAATGGGGCGTTCTGGACCAGGAGGAGCCAGGAGGAGCCCCCCCGGCCCCCCCTCAAGAATTTTTTTTGCGTACTTTTTTTACGATTTTTTTTTGCAAATTTTTGTTTTTTTTTGCGAATTTTTTTTAAATTTATTTTTTTGAAATTTTTTTTGGCAAGACCCAAAAAACGGGGGGGGGGGTTCAGGGGGGGGCTATCTCGGTTACCATAGGTCGGATCAGATTTCTGATTGCAGATTTTTGTTCGTCTAGTCGAGCCGAGTAATTTGAGTACACACAAAGTACCTTTGGACGATGTAGGGGGGGGGGCTATTTCGGTTACCTTGGGTCGGATCAGATTTCTGATTGCAGATTCTTGTTCGTCTAGTCGAGCCGAGTAATTTGAGTACCCACAAAGTACCTTTGGACGATGTAGGGGGGGCTATATCGGTTACCATAGGTCGGATCTGATTTCTGAATGCAGATTCTTGTTCGTCTAGTCGAGCCGAGTAATTTGAGTACCCACAACATACCTTTGGACGATGTAGGGGGGGGCTATCTCGGTTACCTTAGGTCGGATCTGATTTCTGATTGTAGATTCTTGTTCGTCTAGTCGAGCCGAGTAATTTGAGTACCCACAGCGTACCTTTGGACGATGTAGGGGGGGAGGTGGGGGGGGCTATATCGGGTACCATAGGTCGGATCTGATTGCTGATTGCAGATTCTTGTTCGTCTAGTCGAGCCGAGTAATTTGAGTACCCACAAAGTACCTTTGGACGATTTAGGGGGTTGGGGGGGCTAAATCGGTTGCCATAGGTCGGATCTGATTTCTGATTGCAGATTCTTGTTCGTCTAGTCGAGCCGAGTAATTTGAGTACCCACAACGTACCTTTGGACGATGTAGGGGGGGCTATATCGGTTACCATAGGTCGGATCTGATTTCTGATTGCAGATTCTTGTTCGTCTAGTCGAGCCGAGTCATTTGAGTACCCACATCGTACACTTTGGATGATGTTTACAAAAAACGGGCCCGCACCACACTTTTGACCCTTTTTTTGCATTTTTGGAATCTCCTCGTCAAGCCGAGTATTCTCAGTACCCACATGACATACTTTGGATAATTAATACAAGAGTTGATCAGGGTAACGCTACAACCAACAGAGCTAGCCCATCAGCACCTGCGGTCAATTGAACTACCAGTGAATGCAAATTTTGAGGAGAATATAATCGTACTCTGCACCGAGGCAGACGTTCACACAAATAACCGTCGCGTCCAGTCTCCTGTCTGGGAATGCGGATGTTGTAATTTGATACCTCGACTGGAGGGTGCAGGTGTTCACACAAAAAACCGACGAGTCGAGACCTGTCTGGGGTGCAGCTGCGCCCGACCCCAGGAGGGACAGGAGGAGCCCCCCCGTCAAGGTTTTGTCTCTGACACTTTTGCCAAGGCGCCTGCGGACAATTGAACTACCAGTGAATGCAAATTTTGAGGAGAATATAATTGCAATGCTTTGAACATATACTGCAAAGGGGAGTGTATCGATACACCCCCCTTCAAGAATACACCAAGGCAGCTGTTCACACAACCGACCGACGCGACCGGTCCTGTCTGGGATGCAGCTGCTGTAACTGGATCCCCAGCAGGAGGAGCAGGAGCTGCGCCCGACCCCAGCAGGAGGAGCAGGAGCTGCGGCCGACCCCAGCAGGAGGATCAGGAGCTGCGCCCGACCCCAGCAGGAGGAGCAGGAGCTGCGCCCGACCCCAGCAGGAGGAGCAGGAGCTGCGCCTGACCCCAGCAGGAGGAGCTGCAGCTGTGCCCGACCCCAGGAGGGACAGGGGGGACCACCCCCCCCCGACAATGTTTCGTCTGTGACACTTTTGCCACCAAGACGCCCGCACCAACACTTGGAAGAAAATCTCCTCTTTTTAGAAAGATTTCCTTCTATTCCCTAACATGAAAAGCTTTTGTGGCCTTGAAAAAGGCCGATTATGATGGTGGGATCAGGTGGAGGATAAGGTGTTGGAAAACGTTTATTTTTTACTGTTGAAAAACTGTGTTACTTCATCCGGTTGCAGTTCATCGGTCCGCCGATTCCACCACATTTCAACAAGCATCATGTACTTCTGCTCATGTTCAATGGCGTAGAAGTGCTCCTCTTCAATGGGGTAGAAATTCATCTTGTAGTCCATGTCACGCTGCCAATATTCCCATTCCAAGTTGTACAGCGGGCAATGGTTCCACATGCCGTCAATTCCCCGTTGTCTGGAGTATAAAACGTCGTCAAGATCTTGGATAGTTGAACACACTTTTGGCTCATGAACGTACTTGAACTTTTTGTCAATGCACCATAGCCTCTTCTTATGGAAATGCTTCAAGGTGCAATCATCGTCGTCTTTTCTGTTGTAGAACTCATCACCTTCGAAGTAATCATCTTCATCGTCAAACGGCCTCTTCTTATTATTGATATTCATTGACGTTTCCGCCGCAACACATACATCCTCCAACTCGACGTCTGTGATGCTACAATCCCACTCGATGTTGTCCATGATCTCTTCGTAGCTGTTGCCGCTTCGAAACTCAAGACTAAACTAAACTTTACTGCTAGGGGCGGGCTGTGCGTCGTGGGATGATGGGCGCAGGTGTACAGACAAAAAAAAACCGACGCGTCGCCCTCCTGTCTGGGAATGTGGATGCTGTAATTTGATACCTCGACGGGAGGGCGCAGGGTTTCACACAAAAAACCGACGAGTCGAGACCTGTCTGGGAATGCGGATGCTGTAATTTGATACCCCGACAGGAGGGCGACCGACCCTTGCAGGAACCCATAATTATAGACCACCCGCGTCGAATTCCGAGCAATAGTACACCAGCTGTCAAACACCCACGGTCTCATTCTTGTTCTAGTCTTCAACAATTCCTGACGTATGGGGGAGCGAAAATCTCCCCCTAAGCCATTATGTGTTATGGGGAGCGAAAATCTCCCTCTAGTAATTAAATAAACAGAACACCAGATGTCAAACACCCACGGTCTCATTCTTGTTCTAGTCTTCAACAATTTCTGACGTATGGGGGAGCGAAAATCTCCCTCTAGTAATTAAATAAACAGAACACCAGTAGTCAAACACCCACGGTCTCATTCTTGTTCTAGTCTTCAACAATTCCTGACGTATGGGGGAGCGAAAATCTCCCCCTAACCCATTATGTGTTAGGGGGAGCGAAAATCTCCCCCTAGTAATTAAATAAACAGACCACCAGTAGTCAAACACCCAAGGTCTCATTCTTGTTCTAGTTTTCAACAATTCCTGACGTATGGGGGAGCGAAAATCTCCCCCTAACCCATTATGTGTTAGGGGGAGCGAAAATCTCCCCCTAGTAATTAAATCAACAGAACAACAGTTGTAAAACACCCACGGGCTCATTCTTGTTCGGGAGTTTGAAGTGTGTGTTTGTGTAATAGTGTTGCTGTGTGACGTTCTGTCAGAGTGTTCACCCGACGTTTTGACCTAACCTATAAAATGAACCACTTAACCGCCTATGTGTTTAATGATCAGCCTTTGTCTGTACTGTTTGACAGCAGCGATAATCCATGGTTCAAAGCTAAGGATGTAGCTACAATATTGGGCTACGCTAACCCTAAAGAAGCAATCAGAGTACATGTTAGAGAAAAATATCGCAAAACAATTCCTGAAGTATGGGGGAGCGAAAATCTCCCCCTAACCTATAATGAGAAACATTCAATCTTTCTTAACGAGCCGGGATTATATTCGTTACTTATGAAATCTAAAATGCACATTGCCGAGAAGTTTCAAGATTGGATCTTTGAAGAAGTTTTGCCATCCATTAGAAAAAATGGTCAGTACAGACTTATAAACGAGAACCAACGGCTGCTACAATCACTTACAAAGTCGCTAACAAATAACCGAAAGCTAGATCAAACAAATTCCGAGTTTAAAACTACAAATGATATATTGTGTATGGAAAACCAATCCATGAATCAAACGCTGATCGAACAGACACCTAAAGTGGCAGTGTTGCCTGAAGATGTAAATCTGAAGCATATATTTTGTGTGATGATTAGGGAAACCCTTCTAGAGCAGTACGGAGTTTGTGAATACAAGTGCATTCGAACACAGAAGAGGAATTTCAAACAAGCCTTGAAAAAAGCAAAGGAAGAAGGATTTACAATGTGCTACTGTAGAGAAAATGTCCCCAACGGCATAAACATAGTGAATAAGGCTAAAGAAGTGATGAAGAGTTACGGCATGCACATTGACTGCAGATACAACAACATCCTAACCTCGCACAATTTCATTAATATAGTTGAACATATCTTTGACAGTGCATAGGTCTGCGCTTGTGGACTCGTTCCAGAACCTTCGACGCTAGTCAGGTAGTAACAGTCGATACGTGCTCCAAAGATGACCAGTGCGGATGACGCAAGAAAAGTAATCACCATATCAATGAACAAAATACGTTATAAACGTAACAACATCCGAGAAAGGCTCGCAATCAAGTTAGTGTTGGATAGAGCGAGAGATGTGTTTGAGAGAAAATATCATATGAAACAGCATACTTATGAAGAAAACAAAAATATTGAATATCATGTGAAAGAATATAACTATGAAGAAAACAAAACAGACTGTTAAATTTAACGAGGAGCTAAATACACAGTACACTTACGAGCCCTGTGAGGATGTACAACAATTAACGTGGACTCAAATCGCAATAGATGAAATGAGATTCCGCAGACCGTTGGAACTGATGTTGGGTGAAAAAATCAAACATCTAACCTATTGCAACAAGATGTGTCACAGCGAGTGCATACAGTTTACTTCAAGGGTGAGCAGACGCACCACCAGTCCGTAGTACGGTTGAAGTCACACGGTAAGGACGTGAACATGGACGCTTACGCTTCTGCGGACGACTATATCAAATCGTTTATTCAGGAGATTGAGGTTATGAACAATAATGCTAGTGATCAGACATTGGCATCACCTCAGACGTCATCTGTAAAACCGATCACTGCCTGCAAGAGACGAAGGAGGCCAACTCCCATCGAAGTGGAAACCAAGAAACCAGGATGGGTGCCAAAACCAACAGATGATTGTCCCATAGTGTCATGGATGGAGGATGGGAATACTTTTGCTGTTCAAAACCCGGGAAACAAAGGACAAATTTTATTGAAAATGGAAATGTACGATGGTACAGATATGGTGTTCATGTGCGGTTTATTTTTGGACAAAGATGGTGAAATGCACCAAAGTGTTAAACTAGTAGTTGATAAAGTGGAAAACATGTGGATCGATAAATCAACAGGAGTACCGAAAATTACAGGCTTAACTCAAACTGTTACACAACGCAGTGCAGTTTCGCAACCAACGTCGAAGAAGCGAGCTGTGATGAAGAAACAACGAGTGTCGCCAGCAGTCAATTAGAGCATCATCCGCATTCCCAGACAGGAGGGCGACGCGTCGGTTTTTTGTGTGTGAACACCTGCGCCCGGCCAACTACTACTAGAGATGTCGAGCAGAAGCACTTTCATGCCAGAGTTTCCGAGCGTGAACGGCACTGCAGCAACCGCGGACCTGAGAGCTACCCTCAACAACTGCAAGTCTGACTCTCCGCTCTACAACAGGATAGCCGATCTCCGAGAGGAATGCGGCTACCTCATCACTGCGATGGAGCGAGCCACCACACCCTTTGGCGAGACGATCATCGTGATCCTGGAGGGGCAGGTCGGGGACGACTTCTTTCTGCGAGTCTACCTGCCTAGGCGCTTCAATGAGGTCCTGAGCAACACCGACATCGAGCGCTACAACGGCGGGTTTGGAGAACGCCTTCGCTTGGTGAAGCGCAGCCCGAGGGGTTCCAATAGCAGATTCACACCTTTGGAGTTTATGTAAAGCAAGACTTGAAGATTATGTAAATACCTTTGTAAATTAGTTTTCGTAGTCAATACTTATAGTCACGTTCAGAACATAACCACTGTGTTATTTATTTCACTTAACCCCAAAAATGTCCTTTAGTAGTAAGTTTAAGAGCGTGAGTATGGTAACTGTGAGGTGTTTATCTCATCAGCGTCATCATCAGAATCATCGATATTTGTACATAGATGTAACCAACCGCGTAATGCGATACAATTGGTTAGAGATTGGTTGTGGTGGCGACATCGCACTGCGTTTGTTGATAGTAGACTGTTGATTGACGATAGTGATCCGCAACCAATATCGCTGATATCAATGACATTAGTAGTACAGTGATCCGTGATGAAATTACATCGTACAAACTCTATTTTCTCAGTACCTTTGACATAGACAATCGGTCGTTTGACGATTCATGCACTAACTTTTCCTCTAGCACATGATACCAGTTATCACCTTGATCCCATTCCAATCCGTTACAGTGTTTTGTGAGCCAATAGCTTTCAGGTAGTTTCTCTTGTGATAGGAAATCTCGACTGAATGGTGATTTGGCGATATGATGCATTAGCAGTGTTCCACTGGCCAATTCCAAGACACACACTTTCTTCAGAATATAATCGCTATTGCTGTCCTTGAAACATTGAAAATCCAAAATAATGGGAGATGCTACATTTTTACGCGGTACTCTGCGTAAACATTCCATCTTGTATGAGTGTTGGTTGCCAACTGATTATGATTTAACCGACAAAGTCCACATTTAGATCGCGATGTTGATTAATTTCGATGACGTTGGTAAATCCGCATATACCAAACAGTTGCCAATCCCTGTGAGTGCAGGCATGCATTATACCACATCGATATCGACAGTAGCAACAATAGTACTAGTAGTAGTAGTGGTCATCGACACATCGATCACTCTTCTTTATTCTTCCGCAATGTGCATTATCTTGTACGTGAAAACTGGTACTAACAGCGATCTTCATCGCCTATGTATTTAATAACCAGATAGGAGCTGCTCTGTATGACAGTAGTAACAACCCTAGGTTCAAAGTTACAGCGGTTGCTCAAATCTTGAGCTACGCTAATCATAAAAAAAGCATTTCTAGCACAAGTTAGTGAACAATACAAGTCAACAGACTTAGAAACGAGAAACTTCAGTCTTTGCAATCCTTTACAAAGTCACTAACAAATACCAGAAACTAGATCAAATTACCTCGGAGTTTAAAACTAGAAAATATATATATATATATATATATATATATATATTGTGTAAGGAGACCCAGACCATGATTCAAATGTTGTCTGAACAGACCTCTAAAGAAGCAGTGTTGCCTGAATAACTTGACTTCGAGCCTTTATCGTATGTTAGTTCGTTAACAAAATAACTTTTACATTAACACGACGATCACTTTTCTTGCTTAAGTCACGATGTGCATTATGGCGTACGGGACGATTGGTAATAACAGCGTTTAAAGTAAACTGTGCACATCGTTGTGATACGTCTTGTCACAGCAGGTTAGATTTCACATTCTCACATTCAACATCAATTACAATTGTAGACGTAATCTCATTTCATCTGTTGTGATTTAAGTCCACGTTAACCGTTGCACATCCTCACGCGGCTCGTAAGTGTAATTAGTATTTAGTATGACAATAAACTTCTCGAATGTTAGTACGTTAAATCGTAGCTTGTTCATTGACGCATCGATCCCTATTCTTGTTTCAGTCTCAATATGCATTATGGTGTACGTGCCAGATGGTACTAACAACGCTTGAAATAAACTGCACACATGTGTTGTGATACATCCAAACACAACAAGTTAGATGCATCATTCTATCATTCAGCATCAATTGAAATGTTATGCGTGGTATCATTTCATCTGGTGTAATTTGAGAGAATAACTCGACTACGAACCTTTATCGTATGTTAGTTCGTTAACAACGTAACTTGTACATTGACGCATCGATCACTTTTCATGCTTAAGTCACAGTGTGCATTATGATGTATGTGACGACTGGTAATAGCAATGCTTGAAGTAAACTGAGCACATGTGTTGCGATACGTCTTGTCACAGCAGGTTATATTGCAAAATCAATTACAACTGTATGCGTAATCTCATTTCATCGGTTGTAATTCAAGTCCGCGTTAACTGTTGTACATCCTCACGCGGTTCGTAAGTGTAACGAGTATTTAGTTTTACATTAAACTTCTCGTATGTCAATCCCAAGTAATCGGTGTTTGAAGAAGTTTGCCTTTCCCTCAAGAATTGTCACTAGCATTATAACATACGCGTTTAATAACCAGATCGCACTTGTAATATTTTTTATACCGATAAAAATTCCAAATCACACAAGTTCCAATCTTGAGTAATGTCAACCCAAGAAAATGAAAGCTAACAGCATCACGTAGTTGTGTCAAGTTACGATAGGTATAGTTAGGTTTATTAAGACTGTTTCCAATTAGAAAGGGGAAACATGGAGAGACTTATCTCATCGTTAGGTTACGATATCCAGTGTAAAGTTAGGTCCCTGCATAGAACTAGGAAACGTAGGCAGTTGTATCTCATCCTTAGGTTATGTTATGCTCTGTTAAGTTAGGTTTGTGCTTATAGATAGGAAATATTGCCAGTAGTATCTCGTCGTTAGGTTAAGCCATGCTCTGTTAAGTTAGGTTTGTTGTTGATTATAAAAAAAAATCTGTACCTTAATGTCGGCGCGCGCATTATGATTATACCCTTTTTAAATTGCGCGCGCCGACATTAAGGTACAGATTTTTTTTTATAATTAACAACAAACCTAACTTAACAGAGCATGACTTAACCTAACGACGAGATACTACTGGCAATATTTCCTATCTATAAGCACAAACCTAACTTAACAGAGCATAACATAACCTAAGGATGAGATACAACTGCCTACGTTTCCTAGTTCTATGCAGGGACCTAACTTTACACTGGATATCGTAACCTAACGATGAGATAAGTCTCTCCATGTTTCCCTTTTCTAACTGGAAACAGTCTTAATAAACCTAACTATACCTATCGTAACTTAACACAACTACGTGATGCTGTTAGCTTTCATTTTCTTGGGTTGACACTACTCAAGATTGGAACTTGTGTGATGGCGAAAACTCAAACGTCTTCAGACATCGTTTACTTGGATTTTTTTTATCAATGTGCAAACTTCTTCAAACCTCGATTACTTGGAATTTTCATCGGTATAAAAAAATATTACAAGTGCGATCTGGTTATTAAACGCGTATGTTATAATGCTAGTGACAATTCTTGAGGGAAAGGCAAACTTCTTCAAACACCGATTACTTGGGATTGACATACGAGAAGTTTAATGTAAAACTAAATACTCGTTACACTTACGAACCGCGTGAGGATGTACAACAGTTAACGCGGACTTGAATTACAACCGATGAAATGAGATTACGCATACAATTGTAATTGATTTTGCAATATAACCTGCTGTGACAAGACGTATCGCAACACATGTGCTCAGTTTACTTCAAGCATTGCTATTACCAGTCGTCACATACATCATAATGCACATTGTGACTTAAGCATGAAAAGTGATCGATGCGTCAATGTACAAGTTACGTTGTTAACGAACTAACATACGATAAAGGTTCGTAGTCGAGTTATTCCCTCAAATTACACCAGATGAAATGATACCACGCATAACATTCCAATTGATGCTGAATGATAGAATGATGCATCTAACTTGTTGTGTTTGGATGTATCACAACACATGTGTGCAGTTTATTTCAAGCGTTGTTAGTACCATCTGGCACGTACACCATAATGCATATTGAGACTGAAACAAGAATAGGGATCGATGCGTCAATGAACAAGCTACGATTTAACGTACTAACATTCGAGAAGTTTATTGTCATACTAAATACTCATTACACTTACGAGCCGCGTGAGGATGTGCAACAGTTAACGTGGACTTAAATCACAACAGATGAAATGAGATTACGTCTACAATTGTAATTGATGTTGAATGTGAAATCTAACCTGCTGTGACAAGACGTATCACAATGAATGTGCACAGTTTACTTTAAACGCTGTTATTACCAATCGTCCCGTACGCCATAATGCACATCGTGACTTAAGCAAGAAAAGTGATCGTCGTGTTAATGTAAAAGTTATTTTGTTAACGAACTAACATACGATAAAGGCTCGAAGTCAAGTTATTCAGGCAACACTGCTTCTTTAGAGGTCTGTTCAGACAACATTTGAATCATGGTCTGGGTCTCCTTACACAATATATATATATATATATATATATATATATATATATATATACAATTTTGAACGACCACCCAAAACGTGTTCAGGGGGTCACGTTAGGAACTTCTATGGTGGTCCCGGGCTTAAGTTTCACCGTGCGGGTCATGCTAATAGTTCACTTTCCAAAGGAAATTCACTAATAAAACAAAACTTACTTAAGCAATGGAATCACTCTGAAATCAATGGAACTCTGGAATCACTACAGACGTATAGTGGACTTGCCAGAAAATATACAAAGTTGCAAGTTAGTTCAATGAGTCATTCGGTGGGTGACTGCCATGAATGCACTCCCTCATCGAGCCGAACATTCTTTTTACACGAAATTAGTCACAGCGCTTTTTCAGTATTGAAGGATTAAAACGATGTGCTTAAAAACGATATTGCTTATGTGTTTCTACTCATAAGCAATAACTGTAACCGATTTTAAGCACAGCAGATAAATGGTATGACATCTTACATGAAAAGTAAGAACGCCAAGCAGTTAAAATGCATCTTACATGATTTTTCACCCTTGTTAATGTCATAAAACCAGTGCCGGAACGGCGTTCCGGGACGAGTGCACCACTGGTTATTTCCCGATTCCCGATGACCGAATGGAATAAATCATAACTGATATTATTCTATTCACTCCCACGACTGTCGCGCCGTTTGCTATCGCTAGCTTGTTCTGCCCTCCTGCCACCAAGTGATGTTAAACGGCGCAACGTCAACGACGAGACGGAACGGGGAGCGAGCCGTCGGCCCGTCGCCGGTGCGGTCAGTCAGTCACGCGTCCGCTGCGTCGACTGAGTCTGAGAAAATCTGCAACTTCGACTTCCACAGAGTAGCCAACTTTTCACACTCCAACGCCTTTGATTGGTAATGGCGTTTTGTGTACAGATAATAAAAATATGTTTTGTGCAAAACAATATCAGAATTTATTACTTGGGATCTTTAAAAACTCTTTTAAGAAAATGGGAAGTATTCGACTGAAATTCGATTTGATTTTTAGCGAGGCTGGACGCCGCGCCGCGCCGGTTCAGACGCCGACCATTCCTTTCGTCATTCCGCGGCGCAGAGTGTCGCGAGGTACTAGGAGAGCATGACGCGCGAGGAGCTGAATACTTGTCTCACTAGCGGGAATTTAATTCTATCTGAATATCGGAATTAGCTTGTGTTTATCCGTTAGTTTGGAGAAGATTGGGAAAATTGCGGCCAAATAAGACCTCAGGGCAAAATCAACTGCTTTTGAAACATCTACAGGGGAATCCCTTTAATTTGACACATCTATCGTTAAAATCGTTCATTAAAAAACGTACCCAACCACTAAACAGTCCTTATGGAAATTAGAAGTAAATTAGCCAACTATTACAATTTTGCTTCCAGGATCTCTCATGCACGTCAATATTATATTACATATGAATAGTTTATAATGTGTACTTTGAAATGCTCCTTTTTAACACAATAAGTATGATATTTGGCCACCCGCAGCTCTATCTTAACAGCACAGTCTATTCCTATGAATATACAAAGACAGTGCCGTACTCAGCTTTCACGGGCCCCTGGGCAGGCCTAGTGGTGTGGTATGGAGGCCCACGTTGCCGTCCAAGTTGGTGACCGTTTTTTTAGACAACAGTGTCCTATATAAGACACCGGCGCCCGGGCCCCGGAACAGTTGTCCTCTCCTGCCCTGAGTACGACCCTGTGTTAAGAGTATTTATTTTTTGATTTATTTGGACTTTACCTATCGCTTCTAGTGTTGAAAACTACTCTACGTTTCGGGAGCTAAGGAAACTCCTCCCGTTGAAATCTTCTTCCTTTACCTCCCGAAACGTAGTGTATTTTTAAACACTAGAAGCGATCGGTCCAAATAAATCAAAAAATAAATTCAAATCCATCGCTATTATGAGTTTCAAAAATACAGTTAAGATTATTATTAATACAAATTAACACCTTCTTCCACTATGAAGTTGTAAGACAAAGGTTGCTAATCACAATAAACTTAGACCATCGAGATAAATACATATTATAGAGCACTCGCCAAGTGTTAAAAAAGTGAAGCCTCACTGTAGGATATTTTTGTAAACAAATCACCAGGTCAAAGACTAATAAAGACTAACTTTTGAAGAGATTATTTGATTTGTTGTTTCCATGGGAGCAGAGGGTACAGAGGGTCAAAATGGCGGTCAGCATGTAGGCTGCAGGCTGCAGCTTTTTGCCCCTGTCAAAAGCTCTATATGTATTTAAATATGTACATCGTTGACTTGTACATTATACAACTAATGCTTAAAATTGTTTTTTTACTGTTCATAATTTTCTTCCTTAAAAAAACGTATACACAATTAAACTTATTAATTACATTTTTGGTACTTAGTAGAAGTGCTGCTCGAACTCAATCATTCTTCTCAAGTTTCCTAATTTAAATCACCCATCGTGACCCAAGGTCCGTAGAGCTTTAAGCACAGGAATGATCATTTCCATAAGAGTAATGTTTGTAGCAAAGATGTCTTGCGATGTCGTCCAGCTAATGCATAAATCAAAAACACAGTATAAGTGTTGCCAACCTTACAGGTGATAATAATGGTACAGCTACTTTTAAATTGTTACTGGACATGCAGAAAGAAAGTTTAATCCCTTAATCCATTAATTTAATAATACATATAAATCAAAACAATGTATTAGTTTTATCAAATAACAGCTGATCAAAGTATGTAAGCAGGTAAACAATGTTTATTTTAATTATAATGATGAGGAAAATATGGTACGCGTACAGTAAATATCGTGTTTCCAGCAACACTGCAGATTAGATTGGTGATCACGTGACCTTACAGCTGTTTTACGATGTCTCTTCCAGTTAACTATAAAACCTTAAATATACCGACTGCACAGACCTTACAAAGTATCTGTGAACCCCATCAACAGTGCATTATGCGTTGTAATTTCAGTAAATGCTTCATTTGGATAGTTTAAATGTGTTCTCGCTGTTGTGCTGTATTGAACAACGAGCACAGAATAGGTATTTCTAGTGTGCGCTCGCTGGTATTGAAGACGGCTTGTCCTTACGTTTGGCAGTTGTTTTGTAAGACTAGTGTTAATTTTAACATTGGGTTTATTTATGGATGGCTTTATGGGTTTTCAAGGTTTATAGACCTTTCAGACCAGGTCGTGCTGAGTCGATCTATTTAAGGTTTTCTAATCAGCGGGAAGAGACCTCGTAAAAACAGCTGTAAGGTCACGTGATCACCAATCCAATCTGCAGTGTTGCTGGAAACACGATATTTATCGTATGAGTACCATATTTTCCTCATCAGTGTAATTAGAATTAACATTGTTTAACTCCAACATTCTATGATCAACTGTTATTTTATGAAACTAATATATTGTTTTGCTTTATTTGTATTATTAGATTAATCGAATAAGGGTTTAAATGTTCTTTCTGCATGTCCAGTGACAATTTAAAAATAGCTGTACCATTATTATACCCTTAAGGTTGGCAACACTTTATGGTATGTTGTTGATTTATGAATCAGCTGGACGCCCTCGTAAGAGATCTTTGCTAAAAACATTACTCTTATGTAAGTAAGCACACCTGGTCTGAAAGCTCTACGAACCTTGCTGGTTTTTCACTCGAGCAACGCACTGTAAAGTGTAAACGTTGCTGTAATCTATACTTATTTAATAGGCGAGCAGGGTTTTTGTGACAATCACTCCTCCTAAACTACTGAACCGATTTTCATGTTTTTGGTGTCATTGGAAAGAGCCTAACGTGTAGTTGTGCAGGAAACCTTTTTTATAGAGGAATAATTTGGAGTGAGGCCCTGGAGCCCCTTAAAGTTGAGTTTTTTCCCATAAGCTTAACATTGGGGAATAACTTTAAGTTTTAAGCAATCAGCTGGATAGAGTAAACACAGTTAATCAGCAGACCATGTTGGCTTTGAAACGGTAACACAATATTTATACGGGAATGTCAGTATAATATTACGTTGTGATCGCAAGCGAAGCCGCGACTGGCTACTAGTATTCCATAATTGTCGGAGACGGAAAGGGAATGCTGAAAATGAAAATACAAATCTTGGTGAACAACCAGAAACCTTATAATTTTTATATAATTGCGGGCACATTGTGAAATTTTACTTTTACGCCAAAACCTTTTTCTAATGCCACTCAATCAATCTTCACTGGAAACACTCCGTAATCAAACAGAAAAGAGCGCTGCGGTAGCGGACACGACGCAACGGACGTCTTGTTGTGTGCTATTGTCGTGTTATGAGGAGTAGCGGACGATGGACGACACGAAGGGAACGTTGCGTTGCCGTCGTTCGTTTTGGCTTCGCCTGGTATCAGAGGAGCAGAGGTGTATAGTAGCACCTGTATTTTGTTGCAGTTTTGTTATTCCATGAAAACGCTAAAAATCGCACACCTCAGATACGATGGAATTAATACTAATTTGGACTAAAACTGTATTCTTCGGGAGTGGCTGGCTACAACGGCGCGGCGTTCCAAGACCCCATTATACGATAGGGACTTGCGAACATTTAGGTAACACGTTTCAAGTTTGCAAGGACATTTTCACTTTCAGCATCGTACTGTGAAGTATTTGTTTCTGTTTTACTTGAAACACATTATACAAATAAATAAATAAATGTTATTGCTTTGACAAAATCTTGCATCAGCATTACAGCTTATTACTTAACATTAGATTTACTTGAAATGTTCTCTTCATTGGTTATTGTGATCTTCAAAAAATTCATCCACACTATAGTAACATTTTTCAAGAAGATGAGATTTCAATTTTGATTTGAATTCTCCTGAAGGTGAATTTTTCAACTTTTCAGGGATATTATTCATTAATTTTGTTCCATTGTATATAAATTGTTGTTTAAAAAATGTCGTTCTTTGATAATTTATGTGAATATTATTCTTTTTTCGAATATTTAAATTGCATTTGTTTACATTTACGTTTTGAAAAAAATATAGGTTGTTTCTGGGAAAATTTAATGTTTCAAATATATAAATTGACAAAAATGTCAATAATTTGTTTTCTTTAAAAATGTTTCAACATGAATCTCTTGGTTTCATATTAAATATAATGCGTAGAGCAGCTTTTTGCAGTTTAACGATATGACATACATTTGAATTTGCCATACCCCAAATCTGGATACCGTATGTAATGTTAGGGATGAATAGAGAATAGTAAACATTTAAAAGTACTTGTTTGTTAAAAATATGATATAATCTCCGTAATATAAATAAATTTGTTGATAATTTATTAGAAATTTTATCTATTTGCTTGTCAAATTTAAGATGTTTATCCACCAAAATACCCAGAAAGTTAATGGAGTCAACTTTTTCAACATTTTAATTTTGTAGAATTAAATTTACATCATTTTGCTGTTTGTTTGGTTTTTTAATTGAATATTCAACATATTTTGTTTTGGAAAAATTTATTTCAAAGTAGTTTTCTTCAAACCATTGTATTATTTCAGATGATACAATTTGACTTATAAATCTTTCTTATTTTAATTTGAAACTGATAATGTAGTGTCATCTGCAAATAGGTAAATATCTGATGATTCTACATTTTTACTTTCTCCCCCTATACATAGTATATGGAGAAAGTATTGTTTTCGTAAAAATTTTCGAATTTGAGTTGTTAGTGGAAATATTCGTTTTGGTGCTCCCTGAACCCAAAAAAGTGGTTTTTACGTGATGTCTGTCTGTGTGTGTGTTTGTGTGTGTGTCCGTGTGTGTTTGTGTGTGTGTCCGTGTGTGTGGATGTGTACAGAGCTAGAGCCCTAACCAATGGGCCGATTTTTATGAAGTTTGGTACTAATCCACGATATCTCTAGGCGTTTTTTCATTTTTTGAATTTTTGATTTTGTAAGGGTGATTTTTTTTTTTTAGGGGTGCGTTGGTGGATTTTATCCCCCAAAAACCGCCAAAAAACATGAAAAATCAAAATTTCTAAAAAACGGCTCTAACGATTTTGATTACACTTTAGTCGTTTGTAGAACTTTAGTTTTCCAACAAAATGACACCACCCGCATTCCTGTAAAAATTCGGGTTCAGAAATTACAGGACTTAAAACATCAAAAATTCATTTTTTTTTTATTTCCATAAAAAGACATAAATATGAAAAAAATTACTATTCACCATTAAAAAGAGCTCAGAAAACTAAATAATTTAGTATTTTGAATTACTATTCTACGATTGCTGGTTTCGGAGAAAAATGAAATTTTCATTTAGCGGTAAACACAGTACGTTGTCCAATGTTATTCTTATGGGGAATACAAAAATTACTATTTCTCTTTTATTTACTGATGAATTTCATTCAAACTTGATATGCTTGTCAATTTAGCATTGACCAACAGAGGTAATTCGAAATATGTTGCCCCTTAATAACCCTGGGGGGGAATAGGGGGCATTTCCCCTCTTAAAACCACAAGTTTAGCAATGGATTCTGTAGTGCCTCCAAAGCAGGGATTTGGGTGGATGTTTTTTAAAACAACTTGTTTACAAGATTTTCTGTACATTGGACCGTGCTTTGTATTAATATTTAGTTAATAAAAAGTAATTTATTCATTAAAGTTGGGCTAAAAGGGAGAAAGTATGTGTCAGTTTCATGATACCGTTTATTAGTTATATTATTAATATAGATGATAAATAATATTGGTCCAAGAACTGATCCTTGTGGTACTCCAGATTTAATTCCTAGGACATTTGAATTTTTATATATCATACAGTTCTCTTGATTTTTGTATAGAATTTGAACATATTGAATTCGATGAGATAGATAAGCTCTAAACCAATCTAGAGCAACCCCTCTTATTCAAATTTCATTACTTTATCAATTAATAGATTGTGATTTACCATGTCAAAAGCCTTTTTAAGGTCAAGAAATAAAGGTACAACATTTTTCTTTTGATCTAGTTGTGAAATAGTACTTGATAAAGCTTGGCATAACGCATTTATTGTTGACATTTCTTGTCTAAATCCAAATTAGTAAGGTGATCAAATTTGATTATCTTCTAAAAAAAAAGAAGCCTTAGAAGGATCACTTTTTCAAATATTTTACTTATTGTAGATAGCAATGAGATAGGTCTATAATTACAGCAATCTTCAGGATTTCCTTTTTTAAATATTGGTAAAATTTTAGCTGTTTTCAACATTTCAGGAAATTCTCCTGCAGACATGGACAAATTTACTAGGTATGTCAAAGGGGATGCAATTTCATAGCAACAGGTTATTAATATGGTTGATGAAATGCCATCATACCCAAAAGAAGTAGAAGTTTTTAACGATTGAATAGTACCTATTATTTCTGATTCTGAAGCGGGACTTAAAAATATGGATTTTGGCATATGTTTATTTTGATATAGTGACGTGCTTGGATGAATACATTTGTTTAAAACATTTGTTTTTTTATTTGTGGTTTTGATTCCAACATCAAAATACTTGTTAAATTCATCAGCAATCAATTGAGAATCTGTTATACTCTCTCCATTGTTATTCTTTAAGATATATTCAGAATTTGTTTGTTTGCCTGGTTTGCTTACATTTTTATTTATAATTTGCCAAATTACCTTTGAAGGATTTTTTGATTCCTTAATTTTAGTATTAATGGAGTGAGATTTTTCCTTTCTTACTAAATTTTTGAATTCTTTATTTTTTGTAATATATATTCCCCGAAATGGGTTAGAAGATCTTAATTCTTTTGTTGATAAATACAATTGTTTAACTTATTTTTTAAGAGTTAAAGCTTCATTTGAAAGCTTAATTTGATTATTCAAGTTTTTATTACTTTACATTTTTTGAGTGGAAAGGCTTTTGAAAAGATTCTTGTTATTGCCACTTCTAAGATATAATTTTGTATTGAGAAGAAATCCACTGAGTAGTTTAGTGTTCTACCCCTAAATATTTCAACAAGTGAAATTTCTGCGTCCATTAGGCTTCCAAAGTTAATGAGGGGAAGCCTCCCCCCTTACCACCAGTGTGACATCCCTGATCATTTGCCGGGTTGAGGTAAAGATATAAAAAAAACAACATATGGAAAATGTCTTTATTTTTTACAACATTGTTTCACAACATACAAAAATAATAAATATACATTATGACTAAAGTATTTATTTAAAAGTTCTCATCACATAAAATAAATATAGATTTATACTCTTCAAACAACAAAGTAAACTTTGTACTAAGGCATATAATATGCTTTTTAATAGACTAATAACATTTCTAAACTACACGTTAAATAATGATCACATGAAGCAATTATCTTTAACAAGCTGACAGTGTTTTTGGTTAACAGAATATGTGCTTATGTTGTGGTAGGGAGTGTAATATATATTGTACAATCATTTTTGCCAGGGACAGTTAAAACACGGGTTAAGTTTATAAATTACAAAGAGTAATTTATTAGATTTCAGTAACCAGAGCAATTAAAACATTTACTTTGAACTGTCTTTAATGTATAATCACATATTAACTGTGTAAGTCAACACTAAAATAATGACAAATTTAAAACGCATAAAACTAACCAATATTAGTCGTTTTACTGTATTTTTTGTTATTTTTTATACTTATGTTATATAGGGTGTTTGAAAAAGAACTCTCTATATTAAGTCTTTGTGAGTCTTCGTCCAGACAACAAGAACAGGTGGACGATTCATAGTAAATTTGTTCTACATATGTTTTGTACTATAAATAATTGAGTTCACTTTTTGTTTTAAAAGAATTACATACCAAATTTTACTAAAATGTTTACAAAAACAACTTTAATGGTAAAACATATAAAATCTGATATTTATGAATACATAGTGTGAAAGAGAATATCTTCAAGTTTTGGTTTTGTCCTGGTAAACTTTGACGTGCGCACCATTAGTTGCACTACACAGATCAAGACCATTTTCCACTTCTCGCCAGGTATTCACCAATATTGCAGGTGTAGCTGTCGAACCATTCCGATGATCCTTTGTCGTAGATGGTCAATATCATGGATAATTTCAGCATATACCACATTTTTTACAAGTCCTCAAAAGAAAAAGTTCAGTGGGGTTAAATCTGGGCTTCGAGGTGGCCAGGACAAGGGATCTTCGTCGTTGCGTCATTCACACCTGCAGTGTTGGCTAATAACTGGTGAGAAGTGAAAAATCGTATTGGTCTGTGTAGAGCAACAAATGGTGCGCTCGTCAAAGTTTACTATGGTAAACCCAAAACTTGAAGATATTCTCATTCACACTATGTATTCATACATGTTAGATTTTTTGTTTGTTTCACCATTACAATTGTTCTCGAAAATAGGGAGTTCTTATTCAAACACCCGGTATTTTACCTTGGATATAACAAATTAAATTTACAACATATAAAAGTTTCTTTAATCGTAATAAATAACGTTTTGAAGCACAATTAAAAAAAGAAATGCTAAACATTACATACAATAAGTCAATTTTATTATTAAATTTTAAAAAAATTATCTGACAAACTTTTAAAATATTTATGAATAAAAACCATGAATTTTTGCTACATTTTGAGTGGGGCTCCCAAGTCAACACTGTCCGGAGATGATTTGATGGCCTGCTAGAAAATAACGGATTGGGGAAAGTTACCCCTATTACTGTTCTTACACGGTTGTTGACAAAACCAACTGTTATGGGGGGGTTTACAAATTCTTATCTTTTGCTAAATAAGCTAAATCTGGTTCACATGCCCGGGAGCCTAATTATCTGGTTTGAAACATAACAGAACTTTAGGCCTGGCACGGAGTATAATTAGTTAAACTATTGTCGAAAACCTCAAGGTGTGACCGGATGGTCTGGTAACCTATTGAAACCTTAGGATGATCATGGTCAGTCTACACCGCAGGGCTTAGCCCCCAGAGCCACATACAGTACAACCAAGAAATTATCAATAAAACATACTCGTGATTAACAATAAGCTGCGATAAAATATTGCAAATAAAAAACAAATCCCTTTGACTGATGACTAAGGAAGTATGGTAGTAGATTAATTTTCCCTCGTCCCTTTGTTTACTAGCTAGCCAGCAAATCATCGTAGACTAGTTTGAGGTATGAGGGCAACCAACTGGACCTTTGCATTGTTTGTGCAGCCTCATTACTACCGGGTCACATCTCTGTTAGGCTTAGACTGTAGTGTCTTGATGTAGATTGTGGAATGTATCACTTGTGTATCTGGCTGCCGTTGCGTCCCTCGGATGAAGCCACGGTGGTGAACACTGTGGAAGTAGTGCTCGGCCGATGTTTGGGCAGCCCAGAGAAACACGCGGGAATCACCTCGTGGAGCCTCAGCTTCATCGCTCTGATCACCTGAAAGGAACTATTGCTTTAATCTGTTGATCTCCAAACTGGGTTTATGGCAGTGCACCTGCAGAGAAATATTGTTAGACTCTGCTGGGCTATAAGCTAGGTTTGTGACAGTTGACAGGGAATAGTTATTTATGAATTAAGAACATAAAGTAGGTCTTTATAGGTTGAGAGAAAACTGTTACCACACAAGATATAGTGGAGCGTGGTAGTTTAAACTGCTACCACACAAGATATAGTGGAGCGTGGTAGTTTAAACTGCTACCACACAAGATATAGTGGAGCGTGGTAGTTTAAACTGCTACCACACAAGATATAGTGGAGCGTGGTAGTTTAAACTGCTACCACACAAGATATAGTGGAGCGTGGTAGTTTAAACTGTTACCACACAAGATATAGTGGAGCGTGGTAGTTTAAACTGTCACCACACAAGATATAGTGGAGCGTGGTAGTTTAAACTGTCACCACACAAGATATAGTGGAGCGTGGTAGTTTAAACTGTCACCACACAAGATATAGTGGAGCGTGGTAGTTTAAACTGTCACCACACAAGATATAGTGGAGCGTGGTAGTTTAAACTGTTACCACACAAGATATAGTGGAGCGTGGTAGTTTAAACTGTTACCACACAAGATATAGTGGAGCGTGGTAGTTTAAACTGTCACCACACAAGATATAGTGGAGCGTGGTAGTTTAAACTGTTACCACACAAGATAAAGTGGGGCGTGGTAGTTTAAACTGTCACCACACAAGATATAGTGGAGCGTGGTAGTTTAAACTCTTACCACACAAGATATAGTGGAGCGTGGTAGTTTAAACTGTTACCACACAAGATATAGTGGAGCGTGGTAGTTTAAACTGTCACCACACAAGATATAGTGGAGCGTGGTAGTTTAAAATGTCACCACACAAGATATAGTGGAGCGTGGTAGTTTAAACTGTTACCACCCAAGATATAGTGGAGCGTGGTAGTTTAAACTGTCACCACACAAGATATAGTGGAGCACCGTAGTTTTATTAAAAGCGATAAAGACACTTTATAATCAAATTGCGTACACAATTTTTCCTAACTGCAATTTGGATACCACATAACATTCACAAATTCTCTTTAATTCATTTTGGTTAAATTCATGAGATTGGGGTTGTAAACATCCAGTCAATTAGCTTGGCCAAAACAAAAATCAATCAGTTGTTTATTATTTCAGCGAGCGGAAAATTAAGGTGCAGCAGAGGAAAAAAACTTTTTTGCTCACTAATCAGAAAATCGCTTTTTTATGATGTGTTTTTTAGATCTTAAAGAAGCACTTAGGCGCGGTTATAGAAAAAAGTATTTAGTGGCAAGACATATTTATGGTTGTAGAAAGTCATAATAAATACTTTGGAGGTTATGAGAATTTCAACAACCAGAAAGAACTCCCAAAGAGTCGAGTGCAGTGTTGCCTACCCGACAGGCCTTCTTATTTATCATTTTTCCATAAGTCTATCTAAAGATATTTTTTCATTATATCATATACGACAAGATAGGAAATTTCCTAGTGCTCACAGTCCTACCACTAGCTTCCGGATAGAAACAAAATTGACCTTGCTTTGTTTTTTTAAAACGGTCATGTGGTTGGCGATTTCACAACACAAACAAGGTGTAGTCGACTCGCGCGCATGTCGTCTTTCAAATGTAACTCTCAATTACATTGATATACTGCTGCTCGAAGGTTCATTCATATAATAAAATGAAAGTTTAGATTGTTTTCTTTCGATTCATATGAAAATTGTCTGGTTTCAAGCGCTTTTTCTATGTTTTTTGTGCATCTGAAAAAAATCCATTGGATGTCGACGGCTGCCGTCGCCCATCAATCCAATAAAGGACCCGGATATCGACGGCTGCCTTCGCTCATCACTCGGAGGGTTAAACAAATCATATCAAAATCAATTTATTACTTTAAAAATACAATGAACAATGTAATATACAAGGCAAAAATCAATCATACATTTTCATTGGAAACAATGGTGAAATCAAATTCTTACTCTTGAAATAGAAAAAGGAATCAATCATCTGAATTTTTTAGCATTGTTAATAATCTCATTTATTCTGTAGAGATCTTTGTCAGTCAGACTCTAATTTAAACCAGTTTTGCAGTTTAATTAAGTTATTCTCTTCTTTCAGGAAGGTAATGAGTTAAAAAGCCATATGGTCAGAGGTGTGGTTTTGATGGAAGGTGGTTTGGGAGCGGGAAATGACTAAGTTATTTCTGATTCTTAAAATATAATTGTTTGAAAGATATGCGGGAACTGAAAAAAAGCTGGGGATTACTTTTTAAAGGTTGCAAATTCAAATACGAGGCTTTTTTTAAAAAGTAAGTACCGTTTTTAGCAAATTTCCCCTATATAGGGAAGTAGCTCAGTGGCGGATTTAGGGGCTATAGGGGCTGTAGCCCAGGGCGGCAAGATTTAGGGGCGGCAAATTTACAGAAAACCAATAAGTTGTTTACAAAAGAAATGTTGAAATGGGGAACATTTTTACGAAAATAGATGACAATGATGGTGTGCCGCCCTTTTAAAGGTAAAGGCCCTTTTAAACCAGAGACTAATGTATAACGCTTGCAGTCCCTCACACTGCAGTTCCTCAAAGCAGTCATAATGCATTTGTCATTCATCCTTACTAGCGAAAAGACGATTACGCTACAGAGAAAGGGTGGCAAGCCACGAACTACAGTTAATTCAACTTCTCCCCTCCGCTCATCAGGCACTGCGCCACTACGACTATGTCCAACTCACGGACTTCCAAGTTTACCCGTATATTCGCATAGCATTACAATTATTTTTTACACAATATCAATAATGACCAAGGCACACGGCTGAGAAATGTTGCAACAATCGAATTTGAGATGACAATATCAAAATTTAGACTACAAAGATATTGTTGATTCATTTTCATACATAAGGTAACAAAGAAAGTTATTTCAGCCAACGTATATTTACCATCAAAGTCCACCACACATAATCGTTCATTCTGGAGTATATTTTTTTAACAAAAAATCTGATCAAAAAACAAATACAGACTAACACATAATTTGTGAAGAGAGGATTTAATTGGTTATTGCCATGGCAGCATGTAGTTGACAGAGGGTCAAAATGGTGGTCAGCATGTAGGCTGCAGTTTTTTACTCCAGGCGAGACCACTATATATTTTGGGTGGGACGGTGTCAAAATCTCAAATTCATTAAATGAAAAACTGTGATATTCGAAGTCTTTAAATTAATATCTTTTTGCATTTTAGGCGAATCATTATGTTAAACTTAACTTTATAATCTTGAGAAATATTTTAGATGTAATTTTATTGTTTATCGCGAAGCAAAGTTATATTTTGAGTTAAATGAAAACACCCTTGTAACATGGCTTTGGAAATAGTGTTGAAAACAATCCGCCTTGCCTTGTACATCGAATGACACCGTGTCTTACCACCAAGTTCACACCATAACAGGACAAAATACCACATATGACGGCACGCTTTTTGAAGGTTATTTGACAGAGAGTAGTACTCCTGTAGTTATTGTATTGCAATGCATTGGATCTACAACATCTTGGAGGTGAAACTAGAAGAAGTGTTTGAAAATGTGTAGAGTTTTATGAAGATTAGGCCTACATCAATTAATTTTATATTTTGATCGTTTAAAACATATAGAAAATTCATTGTATAAAACTATAAATTACAAAATTACTGAAAAACTGTATTGAAAAGCGCTAATTCAGGATTAAAATATAGTCAGAATTTTGAGGCTAATGGTCCGAATTACGAATTTTAAGGCTACAGTGTAATCATATCTTATTATAGGTTATTTATTATAATTTTCAGTAGTCAATGCGTTGGTGTACAAATTAATGTTTTGACGAAGTATAAGAAGGGATTTTTAGGCCTTTGTTGAAGGATTATCTTGTTATTAAAAGTATAGCACTAGTACTGCTTCACTGCTTTTAACACGAACATTCGTCTCTAGGGCTGATTGTCATTGAGTAGGCTATATTGAATATTAAACTGTGTTAATGTGAATCAAGTCAATTATACATTATTTTACTGTTTTGTTTTTAACTAGGAAATTACAGAAATTTCTTAAACTTATTCATTCAGTTAATTCGTAACTTCTTTAGATACTATCTCAAAATAACCAAACAATATATATTTAACATGTGGGTAAACCTGGGCGGCGAAAAGGACAGATTATAGTGGGGGGGGGGGGGAAATTTCCTAATAGCCCTTAGGCGGCAATTGTTTAAATCCGCCACTGAAGTAGCTATTACCGTAGGTCGCATGTTAAGACTTAAGCCTGGGACCGTGATAACTTTTTGTTTTTAGGTCCCCAGATGCCAAAAACACTATTCGTTCAAATATATATAATATATACCTGTATATGTGTCCATTAACACTATAACTTTTGAAAAAACATCCGATTTAGATTAAATTTGGCTAAAATGTGTAAAGCAACATTCGTGACTTTAAGCATTGATTATACATCCTACTGAAGATGTAGGATGTATAATCCTTCCGAACTTCCGTAGGATGTATAATCAATGCTTTAAGTTCGAAAACCAGAAAAATCGGACCATGGGAAGGGGGTTTTATAGGGGTTTACAATTAAAAAGAAATCAGTTTATTGCATTTTTCACCCTAAAATTTTTAATTTTGGTTTTGAACATTTTAGAGTTAAAAATTAATAATATAGTATTTTGAATAATTAACCTAGGTTAAGTAGTTGCGGAGAAAATGAAAAATACGTGTTCATAAAAGTTCCCATGTTATCTTATGGGAAAATGGTTTTTGGCTTTTCCTCAGTTAATTTGACTGAAAACATCAAATTTGTTTTTACCAATCAGTTCAGCTATACAAAACAATAATTTTGGTGTTAAGATGATTCTACATCCAACTGCTGCAGAGATATTCAAAGTGCTAAACATAGTACGTTGTCCAATGTACTTAAGGGGGATAATTAAAAAATTATATCTTCATTATTTATGAATGTATATTTATGAAACTTATTGGCATGTGGCTTCACCTAGCACTGGTATATTGGTATTTGCATAACAAAATAAATTTTTGTTGATTGTCCTCTTAGCAGCAAACCTGCATACTCAGCCTTAATGTTATTCTTATGGAGAATAAGTAAAGTTTTATGTCTTCCATAGTTATGAACCTAAAGTAATAAAACTTGGTACGTAGCTTCTCCTGGTTAAGTTACATTGATAATTGCATGAAAACACATTTCTTATATTTATTGTTGCAGCAAACCTATGTACTCAGCCTTTAATTTTATTTTTATGGAGAATAAATAAAACACTATATAATTTATAAATTTATTTTTATGAAACTTGGTAAGTGGTTTTATGTGGTAGAGAGAAACATATATAAGCATTAGAAATTCGTTGAGTACGCAAGTTTGTTGCGACGGGGGTATTAAATTTCGCCGTTGCAGGGCTGCGGTTGGCATTCCTGTATGCTGGTCTGGGTACCTGCATCTATTGGCAAGCCTGGGTCGCTGCTATGGCAAAAATCGACCATGTTTATGTTTGTTTGTGAGAATTCAAAATGGCGCTACCCATTGAGAATACCGCCATTTGTGAGGTACAAGCTGTGATTCTTTTGTAGTGTTAACGAAGTAAAAGCGGCTTAAATTCATCGACAGATTAGCGAAATGAATAGTGAAGTGTTTGACATCTCTAGCGTCAAGAAGTGTTTCGACGACTGTGAGAAATTGGCTTAAAAATTCACCACCTTCCACCTCGTACCACTCATGCCAAGAGCACATGACAATGCACTTCCAAAAAGCTTGGTTCTGTGTACCTCAGTCAATATTTTTGAAGGATGAGCACAGGTTTCCATAATTTAGTCGTCGTTCGGTCCCAATTGCATAAAGAATACTTCTTGACACTATAGGAAACTCATAACATCGACGAAGTTGTAAACCGTCTGTTCTCTTTCACGTTTTCATCAACTTTATGCACCGAACGTCAGAGGGTGTCGCCCACTTCGTTCCTCATCATGAACATTCATGTGGCCATCTTGTAATGATCTAACCCATACCGTACTATTGCTTACCCCTATTATTGCTCACTATTGCCATACTATTGCCCCATGCCATACTATTGCTTATTACGTTTTGTCATAAACTTCGCTAATCTCCTGATGAATTTCAGCCATTTCCACACCATTAACACTTAGAAATTGAATCGTAGCGCGACTTCACTGTCAGTGGGGTCCTCAATCGGCATCGCCATAGTTGAAAACCCGGTCGATTTTTGCCGTAGATGTGTCCCAGGCTTGCCAATAGATGCAGGTTCACATCGCAGGATGCAGGAATGTTGTGCTGCAACGGCGGCATTTAAAAACGGTAGTTACTTTAAAAACACTCCTTTATAAAAAAATAGAGGGGAATGTTAAAAATATTGGTAGCAGATAATGGTTTAACAGGACTGATCTCTTCTTAGATGAAAAATAACTGATGGCTTTCTTTTACATCATGAATATCCTCCCGGTTTTACTGGATTATGCGCCTCCAAATAGGAACACAATATGACCAAATTGTGTATACACGCCCGTAGCTATAACATCATCTCCATTCACAGAGCATGCCAGTCACCAAAGTAAAAATATTTTACTACAAACCTTTTTAAGAAACTTACACACACATCCGAACTGAGAGTCAGATCGGTTCCTTCATACAAGAGATTACTGTGTACCGGTACTGTAAGCTCTAACGGAGGACCTCAACAATGATCCTTGGGGATTGGGTTACCGAGTAGTTATGCGACGGCTCGGTGCCCAATCAGCTAACCCTAGCTTGAGCTCCATCCAGTTGGAGGCTATCGTGGATGTTTTGTTTCCGGCCCACCAGATCAGGCCGAATGAAGAGGTTGCTGTGGTTCCCGAACAAATACCTTTGTTCAGCGAACAAGAGCTGTCAAGTGCCATTGGCTCTTTGCGCTGCCGAAAGGCTCCTGGTCCCGATGGAATTCCAACGGAAGTGCTAAAGGTAGTAGGTCTGGACTTTCCAGGCCTGCTGCTGAACATGTACAACCGCTGTTTGTTGGAAGGCTTGTTTCCTCTGCGATGGAAAGTTCAACGCCTCGTGTTGATCGGCAAAGGCAAGGGAGATCCTGAAACCCCGTCTGCATACAGACCTCTGTGTATGCTAGACACGGCAGGGAAGCTTTTTGAGCGACTCCTGAAGCCGAGGCTCACACAGGCAGTAGAAGCGGCAGGTGGACTCTCCGATCGTCAGTACGGCTTTCGGTCGGGCCGATCAACGATTGGAGCTGTTGGTGAAGTGATCAGGACTTTTGAGGCTGTTCAGCAGGTGAACCACAGATCACGAAGGCTAGTCATGTTGGCTACGCTGGATGTGAGAAATGCGTTCAACTCAGCCAGGTGGGCTGACATGCTGGGCGCATTGAAGACGGATTTTGTAATTCCCCCGTACCTGTTAAGGATGCTGCAGAGCTACTTACAGGATCGGAAGTTGGTTTTCAACACGCCGGATGGACCGCGGCGGAGAGATGTAACAGCGGGTGCCGCTCAGGGCTCGATTCTTGGACCGGACCTCTGGAACATCGCCTACGATGGGATCCTCCGAATGGAAATGCCTCGGGAGACTTTCCTCGTCGGTTATGCGGACGATATCGCCGTAATTATAACTGCGCGGGATGTCGATGAGTTGCAGAGGCTGTTGACCATGGCCATGGGCCAAGTGACGAGGTGGATGGGTGACCACGGCCTGTCCTTGGCGACGGAGAAGACCGAGATCGTGCTTCTCACCAGACGGAGGATTAATCCCATTGTGCAGCTCGCGGTCAATCGGGAAGTGATTGTCACTAAACCCGTTGTCAAGTACCTGGGTATGAGACTGGATGTTCGGCTCACATTCCGGGATCAGATCACATTTGCGACGGAGAAAGCTGAAAAGATTGTGGCCAACTTGAGCAGACTGATGAAGAATGTCGGGGGACCGATTGGTAGCAAGCGGCGGGTGCTGATGTCTGTGGTTCACTCCGTTCTTCTTTTTGGGTGTGAGGCATGGGCAGAGGCCCTCCGGAAAAAACGACTGAGGGGAAAGATGGCAGCGGTCCAGAGGAGAGGCGCTCTTCGGATCGCTTCGGCGTACCGCACAGTGTCGGAGCCGGCCGTCCTCGTAGTTGCTGGGGTAATTCCCATCGATCTTCTTGCTTTCGAGCGGAAGCGGATCTTCGATGGGAACGGTGCTTTGAGCCGTGCCGAAGCCCGAGAACGCACTATGGAGGATTGGCGAAACCGCTGGGAGGGGGACGAACGGGGAAGATGGACGGCGAGACTCATTGGGGATCTCCGAGAGTGGGTTGAGCGGGGGCACGGGGAGGTAGATTTTTATCTCACCCAGTTCCTCACCGGACACGGTTGTTTCGGGGCCTACCTTCACAAGATGGGAAAGTCAGCGAGCCCGGAATGTCAGTACGGTGACTCCGACTACGACGATGTACTGCACACCTTCTTCCATTGCGTGAGGTGGGAAGTGGACAGAAGGGACCTCGAAGGGGCCGTTGGCCCGATCTCGCCGGACACACTCGTTCGTCGAATGTTGTCCAGTCCCGAATCGTGGAGCTCTGTTTCTGCATTCTCCAGGAGGGTGCTGAAAGAAAAGAGAACAGAACAGCTGTGATGCATCGACGCAGCTAAACCTGGTGGAGCATCGCGGTTGAAATGCCATCTTTGGCGTACGAAGGCACCCTCTTGAAGTATTGCGAACAGCGTTTCCGAGAGGGCTTCCATTGCCTGGACCGATAGGTTTTTAGTGGGTGAGAGTCCTACACACCGGGGGAAACACCAAACCCTGACGGTGCATAATGCATTTTCCTATCGTAAAAAAAAAAAAAAAAAAAAAAAACCGGTACTGTAAATGTATAGACTACACCACAGATGAGTACACTATGTTCCACGTACACCGTGCAGTATGGAGCACCACTAAGCAATGTATTTCAAATGGAAATTAAAACTGTACTGTAATTATCTTGAAAGCATTAACTTGAGTGCCTTCACATGGGTCTCAGGGACAGCTGATGCAACCCGCATAACAACACCAACAATGTATTTAGCTCAGGCAGGGAAGCGTTAGGGAAAAATCCAAAGAATGACAGTGTGGTTGATACTTTTTGAACTATGCTCTAGCTTGAGTGAATGATTGAGGTGCCTGAAGCTTAACCCATTAGCGTAGACATACGAGCTGGACTCGTTCCTTACTTGTAATTTTTTAAACCTATGAATTGGAATAGAAATTTGTGTTTTTAAATGGATTAATAGTTTATGTTCATTAAAATACTGTTTTCATTCAGGTTTTAGAGTCGCATTGGCACACACACAGTAGACATAAATAAAAAGTAGCAAAATCAGTGTTGACCATGTGCATCTCACAAAGAATTAACCGATCCCGTCAACTTCCAAGCAAGCCTGCCACCGTTTGTTTTACTTGGGCCCTCCCACCAACGTTGCCACAGACCGGTTAACTCATTGTGAGTTGCACGACTGGTCAGTTTTGGTCATGTGCGGGAATCGAACCCACGAACATCGTATCCACACCTGGCCAAGGTGTTTCCATGACGTAGCCAACTCAGCTAAGACGACCAAGGGCCTAGCGGCGATATTAAGGTTTTTCATTCAGTCCGCGCCCTTAGCGGATAGAACCTCAGTCGCCCGCGGTCATTAGTTACATATTTTGCTACTAGAGTGCAGCACCAATCAAATCCCGTTACAGGCTATTGCGAATAGAATAAAATTACTACCTTAATGGATTAATCATTATCAACCACATTAGGACGTTGGGTAAACAATTTGGATGAGGGGACTACCTGAGACATTACCTGAGACCTGAGACATATCAGGAATCTTCTCTAATGTGTTAATGAACATAGCATAAACTGTGCAAATTATAGTAAAATAGCTGAAATAATCAGAGTGCAGTGAAGACTTTGACACCTTATTTATTAGCTTACACAGGTCATGCTCGACTATCCTTTCCTACTGATACTGCAAAAATGTTCCTAAATACATGCCTACATACTGTGAAAGCACATCATTCTAGAATATTTTAGTATCCGAATTTGTGTAAAATATTGGAGTTATCTTTGTAGCGCACAGTAATTGGTTAGTCTTATTTAATTAATGGTAAATATGACCACCCTATGGTTGGATTGACGTGCAAGTAAATTCTTATACTAAAAATTAGGGAGATCTATTAACTTGGGAGAAAGCTAGCTAAATTGATATAATGTAAACATTTGGTGGATAAATAGTAAGTGAAAATCGCTAAAAGAATACCTACCAATGAAGAAAATCCGGTACAAAGTTGTTGAAGTTGTCTAAATAAAAACAATATAAAAAAGTTGGATTTTTTACTGTTGGCACAAACAATTTTTAAATGCTAATATTACATGCTTGGTTCTGAAAGATTTCCAAGAGAGGCCCCTTAATTCATTTGGCTGTGGACATGTATGGAAGATGGTATGGTGGATGGTGTATGGTGATTTCTCTACTTAAAGAGGTAAAGTTTAATCTCACACTCTTAATATTTATAGCCTTTACATTTGGTCAGAAGCAGCATAAAGAAATTGAAGTATCTTTATATTAAAAGATAAGGTGATTTTTGTGCAGAATATTATGGCAAACTACTGGGTAGATTTTGATGATTTACGTGTCGTTTGAAAGTCCTTAACGTCTAGTTTTGCCTTTTGGGAGCCTCAAGTCAGTGCGTGGAACCAGAAACCCTTGAGAAGCCCTCAAAGTACGGTTTTGGCCCATTTAAATAACACTGGACAGCAAATCAAAACAAAAGAAACAGAACAGCTGAGATTAAAGATACAAACACATGGTTTGCTAGTTTTAGCATTGACTATAAATACTGAAGTAGACTTCTCATTGCCATTGTAAAATATGTCCCTAGTTTTGTGTATGCCAGGATTGAAAGAGGTTGTAGTTTACACTATTCACCAACAGAGTATACTGCTGTCAACAGAGCAGAGTATTGCTTGTCCTCTCAAGGAGGGGATAATACAACAGTTGGTGGGTCAGGAAGCAAACATAAGTTGATTATCACTTGCTTTCTGGGGTGAAGATATTTTAAAAGTTAACATAAATAACTAAAATAGAAAGTTGACAGCAGCACAATCTGTCGGTGACTCAATCAAACTACTTCAATTTTAAATTCTAGCATACACTAAAAGTGAGAAAGCTGGGCCATATGGATGGGATGTCTCCTTCAGTATTTATAGCCAATGGTTTTAGTTATTCAGTGAAGGAAAGAAAACCAACAAAATGTATCTGTCCTCCATATAAGTATAGGACTGTTAAGTTAGTATGGCAAGCAGCTACGAGAGTAAGCAGCACCAAGGTATTCCGATGGAAGTTAGAACATTGTTGCCAAATCCCTCTCTGGTCTATTAAAACATATGGTATAGTATATCTCTCGTATGTTTTGAAATCCATCCCTGTCGTACACAACATAAAAAACAAGCAGATTTGTTCGTGAAATTCGTATGGCAACTGTGTTGGATGATAGGGGATGAGGGGGGAATCATATAGGCAATTAACAATCGGATCATTTTCAGGCAGTCTACTCCAGCAAACAATAATCGATATTTATCACATTTTAAAATCAAAATTCATATAGGTAAATTGGAGTGGGCTTTTGAAACTTGTTGCAACGAACACCGTCTGGACCCAAAGAATCGTAAGCAAAAATTGGCCTTTGTCTATACAAATAAATAGTATACTTTTGTGGAAAAGGTAGCAAATTGGAAATATGAAATGTATAAGGTACACAACTAAGAACAGTGTAAATATCACATCCTTAATGAGAAGTTAAAACTCCAGTAACCCTCTATCTTCAATATGATTATCCATTCGAGCTGACCACCGAGCTGATTACATTAGTGATAACAGAACTTATTATGTGACATAATGCTCCGGTCTGCTACCAGTGCCGGGTCCTTCGGTATGTTGACAGCACTATCGGAAATGTTTTTATTCTATTTGTATCCTTTTTCGTGTTTCTGTGTTGTGTCCGTTTTTTAATTCCAAGTTTTGACAAATTTCAATCTTTGATAATATTGCAATGAAACATGTCAGCAAATTTATTTGTCCCGGACTATTGACGGAGGCAAGATAAACTAGTTAAGACATTTTTAAACTAAAGGATACAATGTCAGTGTCAGCAGCACCGACATGTCTTACTTTCTTCTTGATGACGAAGATGAGGAAGATGAAGAATCCCTGGAATATGTTGGCAGCGTCTAGCAGATACCACAGGAAATGGTTGTTTCCGCCCTGGAAGTACCAGGTGACAACCTCACAGCCCCACGTCAGCCCCATCACCACAAACAACTTGCTGTTCATCGCCAGCCTGCCAAAACAATCGGCATAATTTCAATATTTGAGGAAGAAAAAATCTCCAATTCCAATTTTGTTTAGAAAGAAAAAAAAACAAGTTTCAGAGCAAAGAAAGATTCTTAAATATGTATAATATGAGTCAAAGAGTAAATAGTCACTGTCATATGAGTAAAGGTGTGCCTGGCAATTATTGTTATTATTGTACTGTAAGGAGATGACTCGATGGCCAGCTAGTAAACAGTGGTAAAGGCCGTATCAGATGGCGCTAATTTACTAGGCCTCTAGCGCTAGCCAAACCTACTAGCTGCTAGCACGTGTCCTGACAGACGTAGCTGGATAATTGACTTCTAGTGCTCGTAGGTCCTGTTGTGAAAGAGGTCATTATAATGTCCTTTGTATGATTGCATAGAGGTGTTTTGCGACAAAGTCTCAGGGTGGGAGTGCACAAACTATGTTTGCAAATGAAAAAGAGGAAAGTAACTTATTTTAAGTCCCTTTTCATATAATCTTTGCTCGCTACATTCCACAAACAGTAATCTTTGCTTGCTACATTCCACAAACAGTCATAAGTTAGGTATAAAATATAAAATAAATATCTACTTATCATGCATAAATAAATAAATAAATTTATCAACAAAATTTAAAAATTATAACTTAAATTCACAAGTATACATAACACCCTTTGTCTCTTTCGGCGAATCATATATGCATGGTAAGTAGACATCTTTTGTTTTTCTCTCTACTAATTCAATTCACTGGAATAAAAGTAATTAAAGTTGGTACAAATAAATTGTATTCACTTGATTTATGTCCCTATTCTTGTCTCAAAAAGAAGGTTTTATTTTATACCTTCTAATAACTTTATAATGGAATTAAAATTTCACTTTAGCTTATCAGATGCCATCATAATACTTCCACCTTTCCTGACAACCAACTTGCTACTAGCTCAGTTTTCTTGGGTTCACACGAGCTAGTGTACAACTGCTAGTTGATCACGTAACAACTCGGCCCCCCCCCCCGATTTTCACTAATAATATTTAAACATGTCTAAACCTACTAGCGAGCAAGTAATCAAGTATTGTGCTAGTTTTTCACACAGTGCTAGTTTACTCACTGCTGGTAAGTTGGCACTAATACTATTGCCGTCTAACACAGGCTTAAGGGTAAAGTTACTTACGCCATGATCATTCCTTTAATTCCTTACTTATGCCTTTGGACAAAATGATTTGATTGTTTTTCTATTGTAACATTTTATCGATTGTTAATCACCATTATGAGTATTGATAGTTTCTTGACTGGCTGTGTCAATAAACAGTGTGTGAACAATGCTTTCCCTCAACCTGTTTACTAGCTGGTCGTTAAGTCATCTCCAGAGACAGTACTGACATCGCCAATCAAATTTTTTCCTACTGATTAACATCTTGCATAAGGCAGACTTAACCGGCTGAAGTAACTTGTCTTATAAACTGATTTTCATCTTTCGATACCCAGCAAAATCTTGCAAAGTTTATGAAATTAAAATTGGATTATCTACGTTTTGTAATTGATACTCAAGGTTCGTAGAGCTTTCAGACCAGCTGTGCTGAGTCGATCTATTTAAGGTTTTCTACTTAACCGGAAGAGACCTCGTAAATACAGCTGTAAGGTCACGTGATCACCAATCCAATCTGCAGTGTTGCTGGAAACACGATATTTATCGTACGAGTACCAAATTTTCCTCATCAGTGTAATTAGAATTAACATTGTTTAACTGCTTACATTCTATGCTGTTATTTAATGAAACTAATATATTGTTTTTATTTATTTGTATTATTAGATTAATCAATTAAGGATTTACATTTTATTTCTGCATGTCCAGTGACAATTTAAAAATAGCTGTACCATTATTATAACCTTAAGGTTGGCAACACTTTACGGTATGTTGTTGATTTATGAATCAGCTGGACGCCCTCGTAAGACACCTTTGCTGCAAACATTACTCTTATGTAAATAAGCAAACCTGGTCTGAAAGCTCTACGAACCTTGATTAATACTGTGGTGGCACTTTGTAATACAGCTGTGAGGATAGAATACTGCAGTAGAAAAAGTATACTGACTTATTTATATCTGCGCGGTACTTGAGCCGGGCATTAGAGTTGTTCTGCATCTGCTGGAGTTCTGATCGGATCTTAGAGCAGTTCCTGATGGTCAGAGCGAAAAACACTACGTTCGTGGTGATCTGAATCATCACCGGTAGGTTAAAGAACACTGTCAACCCATGGGTATTTCCTGGAAAAGATGGAGGAAAATGTCAGTGGATCGATTTTATTTTGGGTGTTACAAAAACTGTGTGTGCTCCATTCTAAGGAGGATGTTTATAAATATCTTGAACAACAAACATCTGTTGAAGTAATCATCTGATACATATTATGACCCAATAAAGATAAATTTCTATGAAATTGGCATTGGCATTTTAAAGGCTGATGGTGAATATCACATGGATTACATGGATAGCTAAAATAAGACATTAAAAACTATTTATTTAATGTACCCAATGTGTTTAAAGCCAAAAGACAGGACTTAGGTATGTCTGAGGACAGGACACGTCATTGTTGTAAAAGGCACAAACAATAATTTAATGGTAAACCCAAAATTAGTAATCTGGAAATATTACAATATTTACTACATTTGAATAGTTTTTTGTTACTGTTTGGTGAGTTTGATCGTTCACAGACAACAAATATTTATGTAAACGTTGTTTACAAATTTGTGGTGGAATGTTTTCATAAAGCTATTAGTGGTGAAAATATTTACTGTATATTCTTTTTATGAACGTCTTGTTTTTAATAATAAATAAATAACAACTACAAAAAATAGATTTAAACCATATATTGCCAATGAAATGATTTAGTGCCTACAATTAGTTACCAAACATTATTACCACACACACCAAATACATTTTTTCTGGAGCAAAATTAAGGTATTACACATTGCTTTATTGTTTGTTCCTGCATATATAATTATACCTGTATTACTGTAATTGATGAAGGAATGAAGTGAAGGAATCTATATATTAGTAGAGACAATGATTCGTTGTCTATCAGTGTGTGGGTGTATGTGTTCATAATGCAATAACGTAAAAACAGCTGCACGGATCGTTTTCAAATTTTACATAACTGTTTTCGAGTACACTTTACGCTACCAGTTAAAAAAATGTATAACATTCGTTAAACCGTTTTTTAATAATTAACTTTTAATAGTTGTAATATTTTCATAAGGTAAAGCAACGGACAAAAATTACCTTTAGTAAAGTGCAAGATGCTAATAAAATATAGTTTCTATTTATATGTTTTATGATTAAATAATTAACGTACTCTCAGTTTAATGTTAGTTAATTAAATTTATCAAAGGTTTTTGAAATGTTCAGATTAAAAAACTAATACCAGTTTTTACAAATAAAGATAACGTTCTCCTATAATGTGAGTAAGTTAATAGTTTATCCGCTAGATTGCAGCAGCCATTAATTTTGTATTTACTTCTGCCAGCTGTGTTCTTTTGTCAGTTTATGATATTCAAATACCCCCAGTAGTGTGCATTTGGGGCTGCTGGGGCGGAAGTGACGTCACATCCGGTCAGTGACCGGATGCGCTGAGTGAAAAAATACGTCATCTGAGGCTGAGCCAGTGACGTAGGCGGTTTTGTGACGAAATGAGTAAAAGTTCAAAGTTCAAGGTCACGGTGAAGTTTTTTTAAAAAAATCTACCTCGCACTCGTAAAACGATTGTGATTCGATAGTTAATCGATAATAAATATCGAATGAAAATTATCGAATGAAACAATCGAATGATACGAGTGCGAGGTAGTACTATTACAAATATTACTTTATTTACAATAATTCATGTTTACAATAGTTCCCCGTTGTTCGTTGTCATCGATGTTGTTGATCCGGACGAGTTGCGGCCATCACTTCGCTTTCTGAAGAAAGACGGTAGATACTTCGATCCCTGCGCAGAGTCCATGTTGTGTTTTTGACACCTATCTGTTCTGTTAGGTGTTTGCATTTCATTGCTGTCAGGAGGAAAGAATACGTGACGGCAATGAAATAGAAACATCTATCAGACCTTGAGTGAAATGATATTGTTATTTTGTGAAGAGCGTCTCGGAGAGCTCGATGTTCACCGGTCGAGAGCCGGAGGTGTACTGACTATTCGCTAGCTAGCGTTTTTGGTATCAAACAAAATGGTGGGGTAAAAGTGTAGTAGAACGAAGCAGATGGTGGACAGCAGATGGGCGGCGGCAGGTGGCAGGCGGCAGGTGGCAAGTGTGCGGCAGATGGTAGTCCCCCACTACACCAGTCCCCCACTACACCAGTCTCCCCACCAAGTTTTACATCGCACAATAACTAGTTTACATGTGTTAGTTAGGGTTTAGCTCTTAGACTGTCAAGACCTTACCTCCGTAACTAAAAACCTCAATAATGTTTGCGCTTCAACGCTGTATAAGTATAACAGCTACTATGATCTAAACCGGTGCATGTATTCATATGGTTCTTTTTGCGTAGCAAACAACTGGTTAAAAGTGTTTCAACCTCAATTATTCTTCGACGAAACCGCTCATTGTCCACTAAAAGTGTAGACCTTCTGTCTTCATCGTCAGGGAAGTAGAAAGTAGTGTCAAGGGGACTACTGAAGGTCACCTTCCTCATGTTCCTGTAAAACTGCGACATTTTTCAGACCGTCTAGGTAGATGTTCATACGACAAGAGCTGGAAGAATAATGATGTAGCGTTATCGTGTATAATAGGCATCTACCCCCACCACAACGTTACCTTGTCCTTCAAACCATCGTTTTTACGCCACGGATGCTATACTGTTGGTTAGATTTAAATTTAAATTGCACCTACTTGTTCGCCTTGTCAAGCTGCGTAATTGAAGTACCCACATGTTAGACCTTGAACCAAAAACAAAGAAGTTATTTAGGTTTGTCCTTGAAAATAGTTGTTTTTTCGCTGTTGCTGCTATACCCTTTGTTGGATCTGAATTCTGTTTGCACCAACTTGTTCGTCTGATCAATCCGCGTAATTTGAGTACCCACTTAATATATTTTAAACCGTAAATAAAGAAGTTATTTAGGCTTGCCCTTGAAAATAGTTGTTTTTCGCTGTTGCTGCTATACCCTTTGTCGGATCTGAATTCTGTTTGCGCCAACTTGTTCGTCTGATCAATCCGCGTAATTTGAGTACCCACATGACATACTTTGCACAAACTGTGTACCCCCCCCCCCCCCCCACCCCCCCCCCCTTTTTTGGGTCATGTTCAAGGTCAAGGTCAAGGTCAAGGACCTTGGGACTTAGAAATTTTCACAAAGTGGGCTGCACACAAACATAAGACTAATAGTCTCCTGCCTATGTACAGGCCAAGTCCCTAACTTGAAATGCTTAGGGTGGTCCTGAAAAGGACCGTTTGTGTTTGAAGGAGATGGTGGATAAGGAGCGGTGAGCGGTAGTCAGTGTTTATTTTTCCTTTGTAACCCACTTTACTTGTCCCTTCTGCCGTACTAAAATCAAGTCGCACTTGGTCTCAGGAGGTGGCAGAGTGGACCTTGGAAGGTGGACCTTGACGTAACGGCCGCCGCCAAAGAGGTGTTGGAGTAGGTACTCATCATCGCTGATCTTCCCCACAAGTAGATACTCCACGTTTAATTTCAACTGCGCAAACTTGACGGCGACAGACTCCAGCGGCGTTACCAACTCGGTAAGTTTCACCGTAGCCGTCCTCTTCATTATCTCCTCAACAGTTGGTGGCGGCGATGAAGGTCGAAGCGATGAAGGGCGAGGTGATAGCGATGGTGAAGATGCAGTGGACGTCGAAGGCCGTTGGTTGAAGTAAAGTGGGTGGTTTCGAAAATTCTTCCGTATGCAAGATTTAAAAGAACTAGGTCTTTTGAATCCGCTCCTTTTTTCCGAAGACTTCTTCAAAGTCTCCTTCAAACGTTGCAGTTTCTCGGGTGTAATGGGAGAAGACATAGCGCAGAGGTGTATTCAGTTCGCAAGGCAAAGCTGGAATGAGGTACCAGACGGAGCAAAGCGGGTCGCCAAGTGTAACCGTGACATTTCCATATACGGGTAGAAAGCTAAAAACCGGTCTACATCCGGTTCCCCTTCCCCCGTGACGACACAACCTCCCCCCCCCCCCCCCCCCCTTTTTGGGTCATGTTCAAGGTCACCCCCCCCCCCCTTTTTGGGTCATGTTCAAGGTCACCCCCCCCCCCCCTTTTTGGGTCATGCTCAAGGTCACCCCCCCCCCCCCCCCCCGTGACGTAACATCCCCCCCGTGACGTAACATCCCCCCTTCCGCTTCGGTGACGTCACTTTGCCTTTATAAGCGGGAGCAGTCCGCAGTCTCGTCGCAGTAGCTTGCCGCCCGCTGTTTGGGTATACGTCCCAGTGGGTTGCACTCTGCTGCAGCGTAGGTCTGTTAAGTGTGCGTTGGGCCCGACGCGCAATTAAGAGATCCGCGCCCTTGCATGTTTAGTTAGTTTGTTAAGCATGTTAGATAACGCTTGTAGTTTGCTGCTAGGTAATGTAGTTAGTCTAATATATGTTAGTGTTTGGTATCGGTTTGAAGTGTCTTATTTACTAATGAAATATGTACTCCCGGCCCTACAGGTCCCTCAACAACCTTGGTCAAAACTTGGGTTCGCAGCAGCCTGACGCCGGGTGTTTGGGTCTACGTCCCACCGGGTTTCAGTGATACTGTTGACCTTTGCAAAACCGACCTTGGTTGTTCTTGTAAAAGTAACGTTAACTGATTAATTTTGTTTACATAGTTGATGGTAAAGTCTTTATTTTCAAAGTAATGTATCTTGCTTCTCATCCTTTTCCTAACCCCTCTAAGGTATGGCGCGCAAACCGACCTTGTGTCAATACGGCACGTAAACCGGTTGACATTTCCCATCTTAGCCTGAGAAAACTGTGTAAAATATAAAGTCAGTCTCTTGTTTAAAATCAGTCTCTTGTTTGTTGTCTTTTGTCCCCTTCCCAAATACAGAGCGGGGAATAGAGCAGTATGTTATGCTCTATTCCCCGCTTTGGCTTCATGTTCAGATGACCTTGGGACTTAGAAAATTCACGTACAAAGCGGGGAATAGATCGGTTTGTGGTCCAAGTGAGAATCAATTACTGCTCTATTCCCCGTTTCAATAATATGACCAAACGACCTTGACCCACTTCGGGACTTAGAAAATCCTCGTATTGTAATATATCCCCCCCCCCCCCCCCCTCCTTTGACGTAACATCCCCCCTTCCGCTTTGGTGACGTCACTTTGCCTTTATAAGCGGGAGCAGTCCGCAGTCTCGTCGCAGTAGCTTGCCGCCCGCTGTTTGGGTATACGTCCCAGTGGGTTGCACTCTGCTGCAGCGTAGGTCTGTTAAGTGTGCGTTGGGCCCGACGCGCAATTAAGAGATCCGCGCCCTTGCATGTTTAGTTAGTTTGTTAAGCATGTTAGATAACGCTTGTAGTTTGCTGCTAGGTAATGTAGTTAGTCTAATATATGTTAATGTTTGGTATCGGTTTGAAGTGTCTTATTTACTAATGAAATATGTACTCCCGGCCCTACAGGTCCCTCAACAACCTTGGTCAAAACTTGGGTTCGCAGCAGCCTGACGCCGGGTGTTTGGGTCTACGTCCCACCGGGTTTCAGTGATACTGTTGACCTTTGCAAAACCGACCTTGGCTGTTCTTGTAAAAGTAACGTTAACTGATTAATTTTTGTTTACATAGTTGCTGGCAAAGTCTTTATTTTCAAAGTAATGTATCTTGCTTCTCATCCTTTTCCTAACCCCTCTAAGGTATGGCGCGCAAACCGACCTTGTGTCAATACGGCGCGTAAACCGGTTGACATTACCCATCTTAGCCTGAGAAAACCTTGTAAAATATAAAGTCAGTCTCTTGTTTAAAATCAGTCTCTTGTTTGTTGTCTTTTGTCCCCTTCCCAAATACAGAGCGGGGAATAGAGCAGTATGTTATGCTCTATTCCCCGCTTTGGCTTCATGTTCAGATGACCTTGGGACTTAGAAAATTCACGTACAAAGCGGGGAATAGATCGGTTTGTGGTCCAAGTGAGAATCACTTACTGCTCTATTTCCCGTTTTAATAATATGATCAAACGACCTTGACCCACTTCGGGACTTAGAAAATCCCCGTATTGTAATATATATTTACTCGTTACAACATTATTACCCCCACCGTATAACACTTGCACTCCCCACCACTATCAGTATGTATAAAAGAGGGTCCCCCAGCACTAGTAAAATCATTCTTCCTCTTGTGCTGTTATACCTCACACCATGGCACACATTAGGAAGCAGACACAACCTCTCAAATTGAAACCTTCTGCTTCGTCTTCGCCCGCCTCTACCACTCCGTCTTCTGCGGTTCCATCCATCCTTCGGACAGCCCTGATGTTAGCTAACATCGTCCCGGAGAACTGTCCACCACTACCTGCTGCGTCAACGACTTACACAAGTCCTTCACCTCTTCCGTCAACTTCTCGTGCTGTTTCTCCAAGTCCTTTGTCAACGTCTCGTGCTGTTTCTCCAAGTCCTTCTACATCTTCAAGTTGTTCTACATGTTCATCAAAGTCTTCCAAATCGTCTGCTTCTTCATCCTCATCAACATCAAGTTCGAGACCAAGCCAACCAGCCACCCAATCATCTTCTCCAACCAGACCTTCAGTAATCTGCACATATACTTCATCTCCTTCAGAGAAATTTAAACAACTTAAATCTGTACAAAGGATGTGCATGCTTCCTGCACAACAATGTAATTATATATTCAAAAAAGGTGCTAAGAAAGGTGAACGCTGTGTTAAACGTTGTATTTTAAATGAAGAAACGTGCAGTCTTCATTTAAAATTAAACCATGGCGCATCTCCTTCTTCACCACGTGCAACAGTGGTGCCAATTAAAATTCGAATTAACAGGCTTTGTAAAAACAAACGCTACTTCTTTGTTAAAATAAAGGACTTTGCAAAGGTGTTGGTTCAATGTGAAGGTAAACTGTATTATGTAGAGTTACCTAGAGCCATGGACCTCCACGTCAAAAAACCTACCCACAAGGACTATTTAATTCGAAATGATACAGGTATCACTGTGTGGAAATCATTAAAATAATAATATAAATAAAAAGACCAAAAGTTTATTCCAAATTAAATAAAGCATTTTTTCCAAATTAAAAAAAAAAGTGTGGACAACCTATTTACAATTTGTAGCATATGCTGCAGAGTGTAAATAAGTTGTCCACACTTTTTTTTGCAATGTTACAACGACCTTGACCTAGATAACGGACTTGGATAATTTACACTAAGTCAAAGATAAACTTAAAAGGAAAAAGGAGAAATATTATACTAAAGTCATTATTCAACAGTAAAGAGGGGAGGGGGTAAGCGGGTATTTAAGCGAGCGATTCGGAATATAATTATTAGTTGTATCATCATGAGCGTCAACAGCAACACATGGGGAAAGGAAATTAACGAAGAGGAGTTGTACGCAATTGCTGAGGCTGCAGAAATGACTGAAGTTTTTAAGATTAATAAGGTTGCGGAGAATGATGCTCAGTCACATCCGCAACAAACTACATCATCGATGCAGTCTACAACGCAGCAACCAAGACCCTATCATGTTATCCTGGAGGAGTATAATGAGGCGATGAGGTACGCCTTTACTAAGTGGTGTGGTCAACCGCGTTCTCCTGAACAATGGGAGGAGCATGATGCAGACTTTCGCCTGGTTGCAGACTTAGAACTTGAGCTTCAAAGAACAAAGGCTGCTCAATAGTGAGAAGAGTTATTGTTTACTTTAAAATACAGAGCGGGGAATAGATCAGTTTGCGGTCCAAGTGAGAACCACTTACTGCTCTATTCCCCGTTTTGGCAACTTGTTTAGATGACCTTGGGACTTAGACAATTTTCGTTAGGTAAAAAACAACATTGAAATATATGTTGTTTTTCAACATATATCCCCCCCCCCCCCCCACTTCCATTGGGTATAAAAGAGACACCTTATCGATGGTAAAATTAGTCTGCTGCTTGTATTCGCCCACCTCAGACACCATGGAGCACATCACTGTTTCATCTTCTGCTGCCCCATCGATACTTGTCCAGGCTATGATTCTATCCAACATTTTTCCAGAGACTAGTAATACTTCGCCAAACTTAAACTCGAGATCTTTCAAAACCGAGAGAAACAATGCTAGTTCTCGGAAAATGAGAACAAAGATCGCTGACCGTTATAAAGTATTAAGAAGCATATTACCATCCTCCAATCCGTATGATTCTAAATTAACCACTATACAAAAGACAATAAAATACATTGCAAACCTACAATCGCAGCTTCAAGAACCGTCCTCAATTCACAAAGAAGTTTTACACAACCCTCCACCTTTTGAATCCGTTTTTCTTAAAGAGGATGAGTTAGCGGACCAACATTTTTTCGCTGAAGAACCTTCAGCTTACAAACAAATCTTCCTTATGGATGAAGATCAGGACGAGTAACTATCTTAAAACTAAAGTCCTTTGAAATACAAAGCGGGGAATAGATCAGTTTGAGGTCAAAGTGAGAACCTCTTACTGCTCTATTCCCCGTTTTGGCAATATGTTCAGACGACCTTGACCCACTCACAGACTTAGAAAATCTGCGGATAGGATAGAAAAATAAAACTGTTAAATAAAACTTTCCTTCTCTACTACCTACCCCCACTCTACTACCTACCCCCCACTCTACTACCTACCCCCACTCTAATGGTATAGGTAAGCGGGGTATTTAAGCGGCCGCTCCAGAACTTAGTAATTAGTCAGCTATGGACAGTCAAGCTGGATCATCCAACTTACATAGAGAGCCTAGAAATGTTCGAGAGCAGAAAAGGGTGCTAAAAGTAAATAAAGCATACAAGATACTACAATCAAAATTACCATTTGCTAGTCCAAAAATGTCAAGATTATCAATTATACAACACGCGACAAAATACATTAAAACTTTACAAATGGAGTTGGAAAAACCATTGACTTCGCCTCAACTGCCTGATCAACCAATCTCCAACTCAACTCTTAAAGAAGTTTTTCTTGATGATGGTGATGTTGCAATAGAAAAAATTCTTAATGAAATTGTAACATTCGAAATTGATCAATTTGTTTCAACTGACTAAAGATGGTTTGGAAATACTGAACGGAAGAATACAGAACGGGGAATAGATCA
>OY776112.1:92911412-93119912 GCA_963675035.1 Allygus modestus
ATTCATGCTTCACACTGTGATGATGAAGACTCAGGTATAAGTTCTCCCACTTCGTAAAACATATCTAGAAATACGGAGGAACGATACGTTCCCCCCTTTGAATCATCAGTCTCACTCAGTTTATATCAATGAACCAGAGGCGAGAGAACTTATTTGTTGATTCACTTGGAGTCTGTTATCTCGCGGCACGCACAACTTCTAAAAATATCCCTCATATCGTGCAGTACTCAACAAAATAGTCAATATAAATCTTAAAACTGTACTCTTCTTGGATGTGAAAGTTTTAAAACACATCAAATAGCACTCTTGTCATGGGTAATTTGATACTAAGCTAACGGATTTTACATAATTCGAGTTAAAACTGCACATTTGAAGACAAGGTTTACCGGAATAAGACATTTTACCCATACATAAGCATATAACTGCAGTAGAATTTGAGGTTCTAAAATAAATTTATGAATTATAAGAGTTTTGCGTTGGATTTTACAGTACATAATTTAATTTTTCAATTTTTACAATACTGTACCTACATTGAATATTGAATATCCATTCTGTTCACTTTCACAATAGGAAAATTCAATTCAAAATCGTTCGTGTCTACACGTCGAACTTTACAATTTGCTCCGACGATATCATCCACATCTTTATTATTTGTATTAAAATAATCCGTTAACTTTCGCTTCATTTTTACTTAAAACAAATTAAAAAACTACTTGTACTGGTACAACCAAATTATTAGAAATAAATATACATGTAAAACAAAACTACCTATAAACACTCTACCAACAACAACACTACATAACTAATTCACATTCTGAACCATTCACAAACACAGGCGTTTAAGGACGACTCACCTACCCTCACCCATTGACACTTTCAAAACTACAACCGCAAGTAGACAATGTTTGGGGAAGTTAGAGATGAGTCATATGACCGGATGGAACGGTCCATTTTGCACCTGAGGGGAGGAAAGTGTTTTGGGGGAAAACCCCGGTTGCTTAGGGTGAGTAGTGCCTAGTGCTGGATAGATGGCAAGCTGCGGCAACGCCACTTTATTGGACTCATTCATGGTCATATGCCGCTTGCCATAATTATTTTGGAAGTTAGCTTGGAACAGGTGTAATGTTGACATTGTCACACTTTAAATTTATACTAAAAATTTAATAATTAAAATTTAAATAGTTAAAAATAAGTTAATGTATGTTTCTCTTGCGTATTAGTAGCTCGGAAAATATCCTTTTTATCCAGTGTAAGTTCGGACCTAATGGGGGGGCTATAGCCACCTTAGCCCCCCCTCCATAGATCCGCCACTGCCTGAGAATCCGATATCTTTAGTGTTCTGACCATGCTCTCGGTCCGGTTGATGATGGATTAATGAGGTTCTACTTTATTACAGGGAGTGATTAGGATAACTTTCTTCTGGAAGCTCACTCTTGTATTAGCACATAAACAAACGCATCTTGTCACAATTGTTCACTGTAAAGGCGGACACGTTGATTCATGCCCACCTCTGGGAAATCTGGATTTTTCAAAATCCGACCAGCCGTCCGCCACAATAGTCTGGATTTCTGAGAGCCTAATGTATCAAGAATGCCCCCAAAAGTTCAAAACTTAATATCAAGGTCTAAATCTCACCATATCAATTATTATAAGTTTAGTATCAAATTAAATTAATTCATAATATCCATCTGAAATTGGCCAGTGTAAATTTCATGTTATGTACAAAAACCTCTCCTAAGTTAATAATATTGACAAATAAACTTGTAGATTATAAAAAAATAGCCTTTTGTTAAAAACTATGAAAACTAAACCACCTCTAAGCCATCTCTAGATGTACGATGGCACTGGGAGACTTCTCCATGGGCGAAGTCTCCCAGTGTCATCGCACCTCAAGTTTCTTTTTCCCAGCCCAGCCAAAATAAATATATGGTTTAACCTATTAAATGTCGATAAAATAATAAAACATATCACGAGTGGTTGTTTTCTTCACCAACATTCGCTATTTTAATATAGTAATTTTTGGAAGATCAAGGATAACAAACTCATCATCGCTGAAAATAGGAACATATTAAAAGTACACGCCTACTTCGGAGATGGGAGTGTCAACTTTCTATCAAATACAAATGAGATGGTTTGAGCTAATTCCCTTGACCACATTTAGACATAAATTTGTCATTATTAATTAGTATAAATAATTGCTTACGTTATAGCAGAAAAACGATTGATGAAATGTATCAATTGACAACAGTTTCAACATCAACACCAACACTAACACTAGCAGCCACCAACACCACCTTATTCGAGCTAGATTACAGATCACAGTGTTACCAATTGCCACCGTGACAAAATCATTAGCGATAACATAGAGTTCTCATTCATATAATCAATGACACCAAGAATGATCATAATCTATATACAAAACTTCATCCTCTCTCCGTATACATACACACATAAATGTTATAGAAACCCCAAAATGATAACAAAATAGTGTTTACTGTCAATTCGGTTCCCCATCTTTAGAACAATTACACTAAAAAAATTATTTGGATTTCCAAAACTGATCTAACCAAATTATAAACCCAATGCAAAAACTAAGTAAGATAATTTGCAATTCATGATAAAAAGTATAATCAAATTTGTTTGAGTATATCATGTTTATAAATGTGCATGGTGTACGGTGTATGTATGTAAATGGACGAAGTTTGTAATTTAATTCATTTGTATACTTCAATTCAATTTCAAATATTGAACCCGTTTTTGAGTATTTTGAGTTGGTAATAATTATCTAACAGGGTTCAGTGTTGACCAAGGAGTTCTATTGGTATTACTGGAGGTAACACTGATGAACAAAATTGCGAGCCGTTCTTTCCAAATTTTGGTGAGGCAAAGAACTACTCGCTGAAATCGAACTAATCGAACGAAGTGAATCAAACAGTTAAAACTCAATAAACTTGTATTTGTTTATTTCCCCATAATTTATCATCTTTCATGACAAGAGTAGATGCATAAATCAAACGAAAAAAATAATTTGTTCCGACTTTTAATACTTTTATTCCAGTTATTTGCATGAGTAGATTCACTTAAGGGAATAAAAAAACCAATCAGGATGGTTCAAAGTACGAGAGATTTGCCTCACCAGTAGTGCCAACCTGACAAAATCACCGGTAAGGCTTTTCAATACAAATGACACAACAGTGTTACCTTATTTAGTATTTTTAATGTTATTGATCTCAATAGTGTGAACCATTAATAAAACAGTTAAATCTGCCTATCTTCGGCCTTCATCATTACCACTACCCGTATTTGGTAGACTAAGACAGATTAAACAACAAGACAGATTAAACTACTATTTCTATTTGTAATCCATAATAATAATAATAATAATTCAAATTCAAATTTGTTATTATCTCGCATGCGCATTCAATTTTACACTGCAGTGCTTGAATCTCTCTAGCTTAAAGCTATTTGAGATAAAATACTAAGTGTAGTTTACAATTTGTATATTACAATTTGTTTTGTTTACATTAATCTTAAACATTATATTTTTGTTAGTTTAGTTCAAAAACTTTCTAGAGATCATACGTTACCTTTTTAAGGTTTTTTTTTGGGAGGGGGCAAAAAATTGAATTTACTTCAGGAATAGTATATCTATTTTTACATCATACTATACATCAGAAACAGGTACTTTTCCATCCGTATTGATAGGCTGGAAAGTTGCCCTTTGCCGTGCCTACACACGGAATTAGTTATTTGTGCAACTAGTGAGCAAAGTGAGCAATTGCCTCACTCGAGAGAAATCCTTACTCACGAGCCGTAGGCGAGTGAGGAATGGTTTCTCGAGTGAAGCGATTGCACTTTGCACTCGAGTTGCACATTATATTTTTCCTACTGTTACCATAAAACAAATAAATTGGTAAAGAAACGTAACATATTTTTACACAGAAGTGAACTTTTAATATGACATTTAATGTGAAAGTAACATTAATAAATCAGAAACAAAATTATAACAAAAAATAATCTCCTTAAAAATGAACACAAACACCCTAAAAGAATTGTTAACCAAAGAATTACTTATAGAAAGACAAATAACACAAGCAAACAGTTAAAAAAAAGTCACTTTTGGTTTGTAACATTAATGTTAAATGTACAGTTCTCACAATTACTTATCACAATCCCTGAAGAGGAAGATTCTTGGAACTTGTTTCTTGAATGAACAACTGATGCTGTCGCTAGTGTCGACGACTGGCCTAAAATCAACTGGCCAGTTGCTACTTTTCCGCTAATAGAATCGTCAATATATCCCTCCGCAACGGTTGAACTTTTCCAACCCCCATGCCGCTTCAATTGCAAAATGTCACCTCCAGCCTCAACTAAAAGTGTAGCTGAAGTACGTCGAAAGCAGTGGCCTGTGTACATTAGGGGATCAAGCAATTTCAAAAATGTAGCTATGCTATGTCTTTTGGTACCTTGGCAATGGTATTAAGACCAATGTTTTGTTTAATGCAAACACCTTTGCAGTACTTTAAAAACAATCGACCAGTGGATAAGCCTGGAGGTCTTAATTTCATGTATTTTCTAATAATATCCAAATAATCTATGCCGTTTCCATCGTCATTAGTAACAATGAACGTGCGGCTTTTGTTAGTTTTTGTGTCTGGTATTTTAACAATCAACAGGCTGCCTTTGTCTTCTATGTTGTTTACTTGCAGTTTGGTCAACTCATCACATCTACAGGCACCAGCTATCCCAAATATTAAAACTACTTTCTTCATTAAATAAATGTCATCGAGAGCAGTCTTAAGAAATGTTTCAACCTCATCTTTAGACAAAATCTTTGATTTTTTAGGTTCTTATCCCACGGACGTTTTTTTCAAGAAAGCTATAAGTTTTTTGTAACTGCCAATGTTAATGTTATGTTTGATTTGAATTGTGGATTTAAGCATTGAATAAACGCCCCAAAGAGTAGAAGATTTTATAACTTTTGAATTTTCAGCAAAATATGCTAAAAGTACATTTTCCGTTGGGCTTTTTACATTCTTACTTTCACACCAGGAAGTAAACAATTCATACCTTTTTTCATATTTATGTTTTGATTTCTCTGGAAGAAGATTTAGAGACACATTCCTCGCCACATTTTTTAATTCTTCTGGAGTACAAGATTCTTCTGGTGAACTATTATTACTAAAATCGTCATTAACGTCCATTTTGCGACAGCAAAACCACCTTCAATGTTTACAAATGGCAAATCAATGAAATGGTGGCTTCTGCCGTGACCGGAAGTGTTGTGACAAATACAACTGTACAACAGCTGACCAGCTGATTTACAGCCAGTGCTGCCAACGTATTTCGCGCGCATACGACCTTGTCTGCATGTTACGCGCTCACTATTTCGTGCCTTCACGTTGCAAATCTGGAGTGAGACAAAGTAATTAGAGTGAGACAATGTTAACATTGTCTCACTGATGAGCGAATTGGCCACTTTGCTTTCTCAAATCAGTGAGAGAACATGTACATTGTTAGGTAACTGTAGGAAATAGTATATTACGTTACTAGCCCGGTAAGTGGTGTTTTACCGTGCGAGCACGACGCCTCGCGCGGGATTTTCGTGCGAGCACGGTAAAGCTTACCGGGCGAGTAACGTACGATACTTTACATCATACTACACAGAAAAATTAGTACATTTTAATTAGTTCATTGTATTCCTCACTGAAATGCATCTTCAAAAGATTCCTTTGGTATCAAATAGAATATGGTTTGTTCTCTCAAAATGTGTTTACTATTCAACACTCGTAATTACTCATGTGGTTTAACGTTGTATTGTTGCAATCAGCTGTTTATTTCATCAGCTGACTAAGTGCACGGTAAAATTACCGGGAATGTACCGGGAATCTTTTGAAGACGCATTTCAGTGAGGAATACAATGAACTAATTAAAATGTACTAATTTTTCTGTGTAGTATGATGTAAAGTATCGTACGTTACTCGCCCGGTAAGCTTTACCGTGCTCGCACGAAAATCCCGCGCGAGGCGTCGTGCTCGCACGGTAAAACACCACTTACCGGGCTAGTAACGTAATATACTATTACATGCTACCATATACCATTATATAAGTTAGTTTGAATCAAATTTACCAACAATAAATAAATACCTTATCTTAAAAACAAAAACTATTTTTAAAATCATTCATAAATATTTAAATGCAAACATTATGTAAAAATTATATAATAATAACATGCATTAACAACAATCTTAATGTGAAACAACTTTTTTTAACAACATATTGGACACACTATACACACCCCAGACCTATGTCAAGCTTTATTTTTCCTATGATTTTTCTCTATGGATTATTTCTCGAGTTATGAGGGAGCGCTCAGATAAGAAGGATCGCTTGTGTTACCGTGTCCCGCTGTGGAGTGTCTTAATTTCGCGTGTGTCGCATGCAGTGTTCATGTCAAATTTAGCGTTCAGTTTTTCGGGTTTTTAATTTCGTTTTTGTGGAAATCAAGTGTATTTATTTAATATCTATTACGGAAATGGCTAAGTGCGGTATTTGCAATAAGAATGTCACCACTTCGCAACTTAATCTTACGTACAATGACTGCGAAAAGGTGTTTCATGGATCATGTCTGAAGATGAGCAAAGCTGATATAGATTGCATCACATCTGATTCTTTGGTGTGGAGATGCGGTCCATGTGGTGCCGAAAGGCGCAAAAGTATGCGGTTCGAGAGTGCAGGTGGCGAGGGTAAACTTACCCTTGATGCCATTATGAAGGCAATTTCCGAAATGAAAGGAGACCATAAAATCGTGGAGGAGGGATTTAATTCTTCTTATGAGGCAATTCATAGCAAACTCGACGAGAATATGAAGATCATACAGGAGCAGAGTGTTAAGAATGAACAATTTTTTAAGCTAATTGAAGAGCTGACTTCCGAGAACAAAAAATTAAGAGACACAGTTATAGTCTTAGAAAGCCGTCTGGAGGAAATGGAGCAATATTCGAGGAGCAATGCGGTAGAGATTCATGGTATCCCGCAGGAGCCGAATGAAGATGTCGTCAGCGTGGTTAAAGAGGTCGGCAAGGCGCTCGGAATGCCGGTCACTGATGCGATGATTGACACCTGTCATCGACTAGGCAAGAGAGACAATGCGCAAACCCGCCCTCCGGGTATTATCGTCAAGTTCGTCCGACGCCTAGATAAGGAGGAGATGCTGCGGAAGCGGCGAGTCAAAAGCAGCTTCTCAACGAGACACATGAATCTGCCCGTGGACCATCCCGTCTACATCAACGAGTCGCTGTCGCCCGCGCGGAGGAGGCTGTTCGCGATGGCGAGAAACGTCAAGCAATAAAAAAACTATAAGTATTTGTGGGTGCGCCGTGGGAAGATTTTTCTGAGGAAAGAAGACAACGCTGCGGTAAAAATTGTGACATGCCAGGCTGACCTAGGTTCGTTGTAACTATAAATTACATATTCTGTACTTATAAACTCTACATTTTCTTTTATATATTTATTCATAACTCATGCTTGAAACAAAATTTGCTTATGCATTAAAATTGCACATTGTATGACAGATTAGGAATATTATTAAATATATTATGTACTTCATTTTCATTAATCATTATTTGTACGCTTTAAATTGTTTATGTTATCTTATACCTTAGGTTAAAACTATTTTTTTATCAAGATTTAATTTTATAAATATTGCATGTAAATGAATTCAATTAAGAATTTGATTTCTAATTCAAAAAGTAAAAGTAACGAAATTACAATAATACATCAAAATATCAGGAGCTTAAGGAAAAATTTTGATTCTTTTTTGTTAGAACTAGCAGTGAATAGTTTTTATTCTGATGTAATAATATTAAGCGAAATATGGATAAGTAGCAATGAAAGTAATCTATATAATATTCCCCATTATAGTTTAAATGTAAAATGTAATGATGACTACAGAGCAGGAGGGGTTGCTGTGTATTTAAAAGATTCACTAGAAAGAATTGATTGTCGTTTAATGTTTTTTCAAACGGCAGACATTGTAAAGTTAGCTTTTAGGTCGATGGGTGAAATTGTTCATCTTTTTGCTGTCTATAGAACTCATTGTTTTACAAGGGAATCTTATATAAACGAGTTAAAAATACACTTAGATAATAGTTTGGATATAAAAAAAGCTAAATATGTTTTAGCGAATTTCCCCTATAGGGAAGAAGCTATTACCGTAGGTCTCATGGTAAGATTTAAGCCCGAGACCATGAGAATTTTTTTTTTAGGTCCCCAGATGACTCAAACACTATTCGTTCAAATTTATATATATGTATATATATATCTATATATATATAAATATCTATATATGTGTCCGTGAATGCGATAACTTGAGTAAAAAACGTCCGATTTCGATGAAATTTGGCTCAAATGTGTAAAGTGACATCTATGACTTTAAGTTCGAAAACCAGAAAAATCGGGCCATGGGAAGGGGGGTTTATGGGGGTTTTAAATTTTCCAAAAATCAGTTTTTTTAATTTTTTACCCTAAAATTTTTAAAACACTTAATTTTGGTTTAGACCTTGTTATAGAGCTTAAAAAAACAAATAATATGGTATTTTGAATTATTAAGCTAGGTTAAGTGGTTGCGGAGAAAATCCAAAAAAACCTGCTCATAAAATCTCCTATGTTAATCTTATGGGAAAAAGGTTTTTGGTTTTTCCTCAGTTTATTTTAATGTAAACTTCACATTTGCTTTTACCAATCTGTTCAGTTCCACAAAACGATCATTTTGGTGTTTAAATTGTGATTCTACGTCCAACCGTTGCAGAGATATTCAAAGTCTTAAACACAGTACGTTGTCCAATGTTATCCTTATGGAGAATAAATAAAATTTGATATCTCCATTATTAATGAATGTATATTGATGAAACTTGGCACGTGGGGTCACGTAGTACTGGCATATTGATATTTGCACAAAAAATTGATTTTTTGTTGATTATCCCCGTAGCAGCGAACCTGCGTACTCAGCCCCCATGTTATTCTTATGGAGAATAAGTAAAATGTAATGACTCCCTTAATTATGAACATAAATTAATAAAACTTGGTATGTGGCTTCATCTTGTTGAGTTATATTGATATTTGCATAAAAACCCATTTTTTTAGTTCCTTGTTGCAGCAAACCTGCTTACTCATCTCCCATGTTATTCTTATGGAGAATAATTAAAATGTTATATAGAGCTTACTTATGATTGAATATTGATTAAACTTGGTATGTGGCTTCATATAGTTAAATTATATTTATATTTGCATAAAAAACAATTGTTTGTGTTCCTTGTTTCAGCAAACCTATGTACTCATCACCAATGCTATTCTTATGGAGAATAATTAAAATTGTATATATCGCTTATATATGAATATATTTTTATGAAACTTGGTATGCGGCTTTATATAGTATTAAGACATATATTATGCATTGGAAATTCGCTGAGTACGCAGGTTTGCTGCGACGGGGGTATTTTTGATTGGTGATGTAAATATTAATTTATTGGAAAATAGTTCAGTAGTTGATGAGTACAAAAAATTAATGGCCAGTCACGGTTTTGAATGTCTCATATCAGAACCAACAAGGATAGTAGGGGACTCTGCCACATGTATAGATCATGTCTACGCACGAGTGGCGAGGTTGAGCAGTGCGACGGTGGAGGCGGCGGTGGCGCCAGTGGCGGATTTAAGCTATTGCCGCCCAAAGACTTAAAACTAATGGACCGCTCGCGCCCGTGGTGAAGCGAACCAAATTTCGGTCCGGCCGCGTTCGAGGTCGCGCCGCAAATGGTGGGCCACCGCGGCAGCGCTTAGCGTGGGGGATATAGGGAAAAACACGACGCGCGCTCACTTGAATTGAATTTGCAGCCAGAGAACATTTTTTATGGTTGAATGGCCTTCTGACCCGTATTCCTGAATAGTTTCCCGAATTTTTAATACCAAAAGTAACTATATTCGACCAGGGTTAGTTGCGTAAAAAAAACAACAGAAAGTTGGGAGTTTTGTAAAATAATCTCCTCGATGGCTGATTCTTTCATATTTCCAGTCATATAAATTTATGTACGATCCACTAGGCTTTAGGTGATGTTCAATAATGATGTTTTGAAGTTTTTGGTACTGGAATGAATATTTTATGAGCAGTAATATCGTTCTTTGGACTAGTGAAACTTTGAATTGTAGCATATAAACTTCGACGTTCGCCAAAAGTTGTAGATTGCATGAAAGTTAATTGGCCTATATCATAAAATTTTGTTGATGAATGAATACCATACAAGACAAATACTTTTTAATAGCAAATATATTCTTAATAAACATTAATTATCAACATGGTTCGTTCACCCGTCCACTTAGAGTAGAAAGAACGATTACATAATGTTGCATTAATACAACATTTCGCTATTGAATAACAAAACATTATCTTCAGTGTATGATAACAATTGATTATGATTTATTTAACAGACAATACAATTACAGTAAAAAAGTCGTATGACTATTTATTTTACCAAAAAACTAGGCCATGTTGTAACACAGCATCACTGAGTTGAATTTAACAGCGCGGCACGGCTTGTGGCACGTCTTGGATAGAGCGCGGCGAAATGTTTCAGCATCTTTCCAAACGAATTGTAGGCAAACCAACAACTTTACCGAAAAATGTTTGAAATAAAAGTTTTAGAGAAACTAATTAACCACAACTTTCCCGCTGGAAGTTTGTTTCTAACATAAAAATAAAAAACTTCCTCGCTGAGTAACTTTTTCATGTCCCTCTTTAATAACACTAAGAGTTTTTAATTATTAAAAATATTAAAACACGATAAAATAAAACAATATTTATACTTTCGGACTCCGTAGTTCACGTACACAAAGGATATATAAATTTCATTACAATTCAAACATGGCAGTGAAGTCCAGGAGCGTGTAAACGACAGCGCGTTCATCGCCAGAATCAGCTCTGAGCACACAGTGGCCCACCATTTCTGTTCCGCACAGTCCAACGCGGACCGTTTTTAGCTCACTTAGCGATCTCTCCAGTAGTTTTACCTCGATGTTGCCGCCTAAGGGCTATTAGGAAATTTGCCGCCCTCCCCTCCCCACTAAAATCTTTGTCCTTTTCGCCGCCTAGGTTTACCCACATGTTATATATCTTGTTTGGTTATATTTTGTGACAGTATCTAAAGAAGTTATGAATTAACTGAATGAATAAGTTTAAGAAATTTCTGTTATTTCCTAACTGAAAAAAAACAGTAAAATAATGTATAATTGACTTGATTCACATTAACACAGTTTAATATTCAATGTAGCCTACTCAATGACAATCATCCCTAGAGACAAATGTTCGTGTTAAAAGCAGTGAAGCCGTGGGCTTGTTTAATAACGAGAAAATTCTTCAACAAAGGCCTAAAAATCCCTTCTTATACTTCATCAAAACATTAATTTTTACACCAACGCATTGACTACTGAAAATTATAATAAATAACCTATAAATAATATACGATGACACTGCAGCCTTAAAATTCGTAATTCGAACCATGAACCTCAAAATTCTGACTATTTTAATCCTGATTTAGCTTTTAAATTCAGTTTTTCAGTCATTTTGTAATTAAACTTTTATACAAAGAATTGTTTATATGTTTTAGACGGCTCAAATTTTAAATTAATTGATGTAGGCCTAATCTTCATAAAACTCTACACATTTCCAAACGCTTCTTTTAGTTTCACCTCCATGATGTTGTAGATCCAATGAATTAAAATATAATACCATAAATTAAACAGACTCCTTAGTGGCATTACTTACTTTTGGTATTCTTAATCTATGATAATACCTACAGGAGTCACTACTCTCTGACAAATAACCTTCATAAAGCGTGCCGTCATATTTGGTATTTTGTCCTGTTGTGGTGTCAACTTGTTGGTGGGACGGTGTCATTCGATGTACAAGGCGGCTTGTTTTCAACACTATTTCCAAAACTATATTAAAAGGGTGTTTTCATTTAACTCAAATCATAACTTTGCTTCGAGATAAACAATAAAATTACATATAAAATATGTCTTAAAATTATAAAGTTAAGTTACATCATGATTCGCCTAAAATGCGACAAGATATTAATCTAAAGACTTCAAATATCACAGTTTTCACTTAACTAAATGGGAGATTTTGACACCGTCCCACCCAAAAAAATATATAGAGGTCTCGCCCGGAGTAAAAAACTGCAGCCTGCATATGCTGACCACCATTTTGACCCTCTGTCAACTATGCTCCCATGGCAACAACCAATCAAAACCTCTTTTCACAAATTATATTAGTCTTATATTATATTATATTAGCATTACAATAATTTTTACACAATATCAATAACGACTAAGGCACACGGATGAGAAATGTTGCAACAAAAGAAATTTGAGACGTCAATAACATCATTTAGACTACAATGATATTGTCGATTCATTTCCAAACTCTAGGTAACAAAGAAAGTTATTTCAGTCGTCTTATACTTACCATCAAAGGCTACCACACATAATCATTCATTCAGGAGGATATTTTTTTAAATAAAATTTGTCTTTGGTCAGATGTTTTGTTTAAAAAAATATCCTCCTGAATGAACGATTATGTGTGGTAGCCTTTGATAGTAAGTATAAGACGGCTGAAATAACTTTTTTTTACCTAGACTTTGAAAATTAATCGACAATATCATTGTAGTCTAAATGTTGTTATTGACGTCTCAAATTTCTTTTGTTGCAACATTTCTCATCCGTGTGCCTTAGTAATTATTGATATTGTGTAAAAAATAATTGTAATTCTATGGGAATGTACGGGTAAACTTGGAAGTCCGTGAGTTGGACCATAGATTAAGAATTAATACCACAAGGAGTATGTTTAATCTATGGTTGGACTTAGTCATAGTGGCGCAGTGCTTCGTGGCTTGCCGCCCTTTCTCTGTAGCGTAATCGTCTTGTCGCTAGTACGGATGAATGACAAATGCATTATGACTGCTTTGAGGAACTGCAGTGTGAGGGACTGCAAGCGTTATACATTAGTCTCTGATTACTACCTTTACCTTTAAAAGGGCGGCCCGGCACACTGGCATTGTCATCCGTTTTCGTTAAAATGTTCCCCGTTTCAATATTTCTTTTGTAAAAAACTTATTAATTTTCTGTAAATTTGCCGCCCCTAAAAACTTGCCGCCCTGGGCTACAGCCCCTATAGCCCCCCCCCTAAATCCGCCACTGGGTGGCGCACGCCGGCATCACGGACCACTCGCTGTGCTGCGTGACGGTGCGGAGTGGCGGCGGCCGGCCTGACATGCCTGCGCACTCTTATCGCATAGATTACAACGTCCTCATTAATGCATTACAAGATGTTGACTGGTCTCCTGTTTACAACATAACTGATGTGTCTGACGTTTTGATGTTTTTTTCTGTATATTTAATCAACATTTAGAAAACAGTAAAGTGCAGATTCAAATTAAGAACAATTTTACCAAACTCAAACCTTGGATGAATGAATTTTTTTACATGAAAATAAAAATAAGGAATAAAATTTACAACACACTAAAAAGCATCCGGGAAATTTTAAGCTCAAAAACTATTATACCAAATACAGAGATAAGCTTCAGGGTGAAATACGCAGCCATACAAATTTATTTTTCCGTAGACGTTTTGATGACTGTAAAGGTAATAGCAAAGCACTGTGGAAAGTAGTAAACGAAATTACTGGTCAAAATAAAATGGTTGATAAATCAATTAATTTAGAAATAAATGGTTAATAAGTGAAAACAAAACTGTTTCAAATGAATTTAATAAGTACTTTTTGAGTGTAGTGGACAATTTGAAAATCGAAACCACTGACTTAAGCGATTGTGCATTTCAAAATTTTGAGCAGAATTTTCAAACTAATTTTCAGGTAAATTCCATGTTTATTGAGCCAACAAACAGTTCAAGAAATATTAAAAATTGTGCAATCCTTGAAAAATGGAACTTCCCCGGGAATAGACGGAATAAATTCTTCTTCATTAAAAGCTGTTTTCCCCAAAATTCAGGATGTCATATGTCACTTAATTAATTTAAGTTTTGAGTGCGGAGTTTTTCCTAGTAAAATGAAAGAAGCTGTAGTGATTCCAATTTTTAAAAGTGGGGCAAAAACAGAATCAAGTAACTACTGTCCAATTTCATTACTCCCAACATTTGTAAAACTATTTGAAAAAATCATGAAGGCAAAATTGGTTAAATTTCTGGGAAACACACATTTTTTTGTAGGAGTCAATTTGGGTTTAGGGAAGGTTTAAGTACAGAACATGCTTTGAATGATTTTATGTCAAAATTATATGATGGACTCAATTCAGGACAGAATGTCACCGGTTTATTTTTAGATATTAAAAAAGCTTTTGATACTGTCGATCATGAAATACTTCTTGCTAAAATGTTCAATTGTGGAATAAGAGGAGTCGCACACAAATGGTTCAAAAGCTACCTAACAGGGCGAAAACAGTGTGTCAGAATTAATGGGGTGCTTGGTGAAATGGGTGAAATTTTATATGGGGTTCCTCTAGGATCAGTTTTAGGAGCAATTTTATTTTTAATATACATAAATGATCTTTGTGGTGCATCCTTTAAAGGTAAATTAACTTCATTTACTGATGACACTGCCCTTTGTTATGTGGGCAACAACTTGGAGGCAACTAGAAGTGACATAAATACAGATTTGCTGAGACTCAAATTCTGGTTTGTCAAGAATCACATGCTTTTAAGTACTGAGAAAACCAAATTTATTAATTTCAATTTAAGAAAATATGTCAAATTTTCAGGTCCCATAAATTATAGATGTGTAAATTGTCTCAGAAAACATGCTCCTTGTACAATTAATTGCGAAAACATTCAGAAAGTATTAGGTACTATTAAGTATTTGGGAATTTTTCTTGATAGGGAAGTAAATTGGAAAATTCACATGTCAAAATTGAAATCAACTTTAAATGGTGTTTTGAGGTATTTTTATTTTTTAAAAGATATGTGTCCAGAAAATGTATTACGTTCCCTGTACTTTTCCTTAGTTGAAAGTAGACTGGAATATGGGCTTATTTGTTACGGTGGGAATTATCTTTCAAATTTAGAAGCAATTTATGTACAGCAAAAACATTTTGTTAGATTAATAGCTAGGAGACAGTTCAAGAGACAGTTCAAGACCTTTGTTTTTATCATTAAAAATTCTGCCCTTAAGGTATCTGTTTATATATAAGGTCTTAAAAAGTTTTTATGATAAAAGTGGAAATCTCCTCCAAAATACTGACTCTTATCGAAGCAAATTAAGAACTCAGCATCACAGCCTTGTTCCAAAACCAAATTATACGTTTTTTACTAAAACATTTTCTTTTGTTGGTCCGAGAGTATTCAATTTGATTCCTGATTATATAAAAGAAGCTAAAAACAAAGATTTTTATGGTAAAATTAAAAAATTGGCTATTGGAATTAGAAAATTTAGACGTGTTAATGAAAATATTGAACTAAAAATTAAATATTTTTACTGATAAAATTACCTCATTTATATTTTGTGGGAGATTTATCATAGAATCATAGTGTGAAAACCTTTTTTCAGTTATTGTTTGTTTTTTCCACAAGACAGTATATTTTAGTCATAGTTCAAATTTTGTTTTTGACATGTTTCTAATGAAATTTAGAGATTGATTTTAAGATAATTTTGTTAAGTATTTAGATGTAAGACATTTCATAGCGTACTCAGTTAATTTTCCTTTGAGCGTATTTTATTTTATTATACCTTTTCGTTGGAACCTCTAAAACAGGCTTAGCCTTTAGAGGCCCTATTTTTCTTAGAATGTACGTGATATTGTTTTTTTATTGTTTGTTAATATATCTTTAGTTATTATTTCAGGAACAAAGATGGTCAGTTCTGGCAGGACAATAAGTGATATTGTGTTTAAACTATGAACTGTGGACTGAGAGCAGGAAAATTAATGTTTATTTATTTTGTTTACAGTGAAATTGTAATTCGAAATGTTTTATTTCTGAGAAAATAAATCTATTCTATTCTATTCTATTCTATTTTCTTTCAACTTACTCTATTCACAATTATTAGGCCGAAACAAAAAGGCAGTGGCTACGTACACGTCCGACGTGAGCCGCTACTGTTCACGTCCGTTCCAAATTATGCACCGTACGTTACTTTTCCTGTGATTTTTAAAACAAATTGAGAGCCAGAAAACCTCCTAACCTAATCTAACGTAACCTAACCTATCCTAACCTAACGTAACATAACGTAACGTAACCTAACCCAACCTAACCTAAGCGGTAGCGAAGTGAATTTGCCCTTACATTGGACGTGTATGCAGTCACTTCGAAACAAAAACGAAGTGACTGCGTACACGTCCAATATAAGGGCAAATTCACTTCGCTACCGCTTAGGTTATGTTGGGTTAGGTTACGTTACGTTATGTTTCGTTAGGTTAGGATAGGTTAGATTACGTTAGGTTAGGTTAGGAGGTTTTCTGGCTCTCAATTTGTTTTAAAAATCACAGGAAAAGTAACGTACGGTGCATAATTTGGAACGGACGTGAACAGTAGCGGCTCACGTCGGACGTGTACGTAGCCACTGCCAAACAAAAACAACATAACAGCACAGCACAACAGCAACATAGGGTACGTGCACACCGGAGCCGGGATTTGACCCCGGGGTTGGTACCCGGGATGGTATAAGCTTTGATCCTGGATCTGACCCTAGATCTGATCCTAGATCTATGCCGGTATACAAGCGGGGATGGCAGCCAATATACTCAGCCTGTTATAATTTTAGTCAGCTGTTTGGAAATATTTGTTTCAAATCAAATACAAAATACTGTAAGTAAGTTTATTGGTTTTAGATCATGTTTTGAACTATCTACATATTAAACAAATTCCGGTACTTTGGTATTATACGGATGCCACCCTTATACAGCGCGCTGCGGCAGTTATGTTAGGATGGGTTATCATAAAAATGATTGTAAGACTTTCCTTGTTTCGTTACAAATCGAATGATACCTGATGAGTCATACTTCCGGCCGCCAAACCCCCTCCAAATAGGCCAAGGTCAGGTCGTTGACCGGAGCGCGCGCATCAGCTGTCACCGCCTGTATCTGGGTCAGTGTCATGAGTGATTTATTGCCGTGCACTACGTTACATTTGTTTTCATAATGAGTGACGTTCTTTTGGTGTGGGATTTACCTCGAAATGAAGAGGAAACCGTACGTATTTTTATGATAACCCATCCTAACATAACTGCCGCAGCGCGCTGTATATTTTGCGGAGTACATGTGGCGATCGGGTGTGGCTGCTAGCGGCGGCGACGCATTCAACACGATCCTAGCGGACATCGCTGGCTTTTGGGAGGCACAACACAAAGACCGCTCATCAGAATGATGTAAAATTTTTACAGTAAGTCAATAAAAGTACGTTTTTCGAATTATGTAGTTATCCTTTGTATCCGGTAAAAATTAACCTCCAAAAATAGTGGCATCCGTATAATACCAAAGTACCCAAATTCCTGCTTTTTGTTCACCCACTTCCTGAAGTTAATACTTAACCGATTTTGTTGATTCTTTTTGATTTAAAAGATAATTTCAAGTTTTAAGTTATTGTCGAGCCATAATTTCGATTTAGGCCCCAGGGCTCTGCCCCACGGGACTTCCAAGTTCCCATGTTATTCATATGGAGGAGAGTTTTATTTGGTTTATGACGTGTGTTTTTCTTGATTCAATTAACAGCTGTTACATGGATCATATCAGTAAAATATTGCGGGAAGCAGCTCATTTTGCATTTATTGTAAACTTGTTAAATGTATTGTAATCTTTCTATTTAGAAATATGTTTTTTTTTCAATATATAAAAAAGAGTCGAATCTTGTAATGAAGACGAGCTATTTTCAATAAAAAGATTTTAACAACTGATAACAATTATTTTTTGATCAACATGAAAAGTAAGTGTGGTGGCGCAACTGCGTAGGGGCCTACCGTACTTTTTACGCAAATTAGGTTCTGTAAATTAAACACTTGTTGTAGATCACTGAATTTATTGTCAGTTGGCAAATCAAACGGTGAAACGATATCTAAAACTGGACGTAAATAAATGAACCGAATCTTAATGAAATGAATCTAGTCTGAAAATGAATCTAATCGTGAGTATCCAAGATGTCCCTAGGTTGTAGTTAGACGGACGACTGAAGGGTTGAGGGCGAGGGGCTAAACAATGACTCCCCTCCAACACCCCCGCAATCGGCGTCAACAGTAAGTTATGGTTTCTGGTAAGATAGATTGGGCGGTTTTTACCTACAGTTTATCCTTGGTTTATGAGTAGGCTACTCACCATGAAATAAATTTATAATATTATTATGAGATTATGTAAAATGTATTGGCCTGATAAAGGCCTAATAACCTATATACGCAGTTTTCACATAGAACAATATGTCACGTTTTAAAAGGTAGGTAACTTAGGTTATAACCTTCAAATAGGCATTTATTTAAGAAATAAAATAAAATACTGTAACAACAAATATTTACGGCTATACGATTAATAACATTTATATTATTTCCACATAAACTTTACTTCCGTCGCAAGTCATTCCCCAATTTAAATAAAACATTTAATTATAATTACAAAACCTATACATAAACTAGGCTCTTTAAGTTGTTGTACTATATTCTCGATCAAAGTACAATAATAAGTTAAAACTTTGTCTTTACAACATTTCATTAATGTAGGCTATAAGTGTGTTTGTAAATCCATTATTCTGTGTGTGTGTGTGTGTGTGTGTGTGTGTGTGTGTGTGTGTGTGTGTGTGTGTGTGTGTGCGTGTGTGTGTGTGTGTGTGTCCGTGTGTGTGTGTCCGTGTGTGTGTGTCCGTGTGTGTGTCCGTGTGTCCGTGTGTGTGTGTGTGTGTATGTGTGTGTGTGTGTGTGTGTGTGTGTGTGTGTGTGTGTGTGTGTGTGTGTGTGTGTGTGTGTGTGTGTGTGTGTGTGTGTGTGTGTGTGTGTGTGTGTGTGTGTGTGTGTGTGTGTGTGTGTGTGTGTGTGTGTCTGTGTGTGTCTGTGTGGATGTGTACAGAGCTAGAGCCCTAACCAATGGGCCGATTTTTATGAAATTTGGTATGTAGGTACTAATCCACGATATCTCCAGGTGTTTTTTCATTTTTTGAATTTTTGATTTTTAAGGGTAATTATCCCCCCAAAACCGCCAAAAAACATGACAAATCTAAATTTCTCAAAAACGGCTCTAACGATTTTGATTAAAATTTAGTCGTTTGTAGAACTTTAGTTCTTAAACAAAATGACACCACTCGCATTTCTGTAAAAATTTGGGTTCAGAAATTACAGGACTTAAAACATCAAAAATTCAGTTTTTTTTATTTTTAGTAGAAAAACATAAATATAAAAAATATTAATATTCACCATTAAAAAGAGCTCAAAAAACTAAATAATTTTGTATTAGCGAATTTCCCCTATAGGGAAGAAGCTATTACCGTAGTCGGCATGGTAAGACCTAGGCCCGGGACCATGATAACTTTTCGTTTTGAGGTCTCCAGACCCCAAAAACACCATTCGTTCGAAACTGTATATATATATATATATGTGTCCGTGAGCACGATAACTCTCGTAAAAATTATCCGATTTTGATGAAATTTGGTATAAACGTGTAAAGCAACGTTTATGACTTTAAGTTCGAAAACCAGCCAGATCGCTCTATCCGAAGGGGTATTTTGGGGGGGTTTTGTACCCCAAAAATGGGTTTTTCGAATTTTTTACATATAATTTTGGAAATGGTCAAATTTTATTTTTTCCCATTGGATTCAGCTTAAAAAACACACAATTTGGTATTTTGATCATTTCTCTACGTCAACTGGTTACCGAGATATTGAAAGTGCTAAACACAGTACGTTGTCTAATGTTATTCTTATGGAGAAAAATAAAAATTTTATATCTCGCTTATTTATGAACGTATACTGACGAAACTTGGTATACGGCTTCATCTGGTTGTGGACCATTGATATTTGCTCAAAAAGACAATTTTGTACCCAAGGCTCCCGTAGCAGCAAACCTGCGTACTCAGCCCCATGTTATTCTTATGGAGAATAAGTAACGTGTTATCTGCCTTCATTATGAAAATAAATTAATGAAATTTGGTATGTGGCTTTACCTACATGAGTTATATTTATATTTGTATAAAACCCAATTTTTTGTGTTCCTTGCTTCAGCAAACCTGCATACTCAGCTGCCATGTTATTCTTATGGAGAATAATTAAAATGTCATAAATCGTTTATTTATGAATGTATATTGATGAAACTTGGTATGTGGCTTTATGTGGTATTAAGATACATATATATTCATTGGAAATTCGCTGAGTACGCAGGTTTGCTGCTACGGGGGTATTTTTAATTACCATTCTACGATTGCTGGTTACGGAGAAAATTGAAATTTTAATTTTGCGGTAAACGCAGTACGTTGTCCAATGTTATTCTTATGGGGAATATAAAAAATACTAGTTCTCTCTTATTTACTGATCAATTTCGTTCAAACTTGATATGCTTCTCAAGGTTAGCATTGACAAACAAAGGAAATTCGAAATATGTTGCCCCTTATGTTTCCCTGGGGGGAATAGGGGGCATTTCCCCTCTTAAAACAACGAGTGTAGCAATGGATTCTGTAGGGCCTCCTAAGCAGGGATTTGGGTGGATATTCTTTTAAACAACTTGTTTACACGATTTTCTGTACATTCGACCGTGCTTTGTATTCTATATTTTGTAAATAAAAAGTAATTTATTCCTTACAGTTGGGATAAAAGGGAGAAAGTATGCGTCAGTTTCCTGATACCGTTTATTTTAATATGTTTAGCTCAACAAAACAAACATTTTTTGTTTCTATCGTTGTTCTACGTCCAACCGTTGCAGAGATATTCAAAGTGCTAAACACAGCAGTACGTTGTCCAATGTTATCCTTATTGAGAATAGATAAAATTCGATATCTCGATTATTTATGAATGTATATTGAGGAAACTTGGTAGTATGTGGCTTCAACTAGTTGTGGTATATTTATATTAGCACAAAAAACAAGTTTTTTCTTGATAGTCCCCGTAGCACAAACCTGCACACTCGGCCCCCATCTTATTCATATGGAGAATAAGTAAAGTTGTATATCTCCCTTAATTATGAACCTAAATTAAAAGAACTTGGTATGTAGCTTCACCTGGTTCAATTATATTTATAATTGCAAAAAAAACACATTACTTAATTATCTTCCTCCTTGCAGCAAACAAGCGTCCTCAACCCTAATGTTATTCTTATGGAAAATAAAATGTGATCACTAGTGAAAACATATTTTCTGGCCAGATCTGGACCAGATCTAGAGATGTCTGAGCCAGATCTGGACCAGATCTGGAGATGTCTGGACCAGATCTGGAGATGTCTGGACCAGATCTGGGGATGTCTGGGGCAGATCTGGGGATGTCTGGGCCAGATCTGGACCAGATCTGAAGATGTTTGGGCCAGATCTGAAGATGTCTGGGCCAGAACTGGGAATGTCTGGGCCAGATCTGGGGATGTCTGGGCCAGAACTGGGAATGCCTGTACTATACCTGGGGATGTCTAATCCATAAGTGGGGATGTCTGAGCCAAATTTGGGGATGTCTTAGGAAGTAAGATATGAAGTGAGAACACTGCATAAAATGATGAACAAAAATAAAATATACAAAACATATAATTCAACTTTTTTTGAAATCATGTAATTGGGAATAAGTAATGAAATAGCTATACAAATATTTAATTAGTTAGTAGGAGGAGGTTAGTAATTATTACCGGTAATAAACAATTGTTTATAAAAAGGGTGTTACTATCAAACTTATAAGTCAATGACAATGTGTTGCACAAGTGAAAACCAGAGCCTGATTTTCCTGATTAACCATTAGGCTGGCTAGGCTGCAGCCTAGAGCGCCAGTCAGTCAAGGAACTCAATTTTTTTAAATAATCTCAGAAGTGCGGTGATCAAAGAGGGAATTTTATTTCCGCGCGTCCTTTCCTGTCGCCACATGCACCTGCTTCATGCTTAGTTTGACAAAATTTAGTTTAGTTGTTCCTCAGATCATGATTACGGATCGATGGGTTCCGAAATATCGGGAATTTTTCAGGAAAAATTATTCTGTTTTCCGGACAAGATTTATTTTACTTTGGGATTATTTCGGGGTGGGATTATGTCCTCAAAACGGTAATCTGTGGTGCAATCGTCTTTTAATATAATTAATATTGTTGGACCAAGGTTATGGTTAATTGTTGTAAACATTACATTAATATTATATCAATATTATTATCTGAATACAAATATTTAAAGGGTACACAGTTATAATTATTTTAAAATTAATTATCTTAATTATACATTGATATATACATTTGTTGTTGCTCGATAAAGAGAATACCTCGAAATATTGCAATAACAAAATGGTGTTAATTTATTAAGTGTATATAAATTAACTTTATATTTTTTATTATAATTATATTAAATATATATTAATTTGCACGCAGTTTATCATATTACAAGGCAAGAATGGATACATAAATCAAATGAACAAACTGAATAATTTGTTCCAACTTTCATTTCACTTTGAAAAATAAAACTGAAGTATTGTCTGCGTCGCGTAGGTGTAGACTATTTGTAATTTGTACATCCTACTCCATCCAGGTACACTTACAAGTCAGGATGGCTGCGGGTGTTAAGACGTGTGGAGAGCAAGTCCAAGATCATAGGTTCAAAGCCTGTCCTGGTCATTATGATTTTGAAACTAAAATCCTTTTTAAAAATTTATATTATTGGTTTATCAAGCTGTTCAATTGGAAAAATTACATTTTTCAAATTAAAATAACCGTTTAAATAAAAAAAAAATAGTTCTGGCCCAGATCTGGACTAGATCTGGTCAATTCTGGAAGAGCCCAAATATCTGGCCCAGAAAACTATTTTTTCACTAGGGATATATCACTTGTTTATGAATGTATTTTTGTGAAACTTGGTAATTGGCTTTATGTAGTAGTGAGACATATATATATAAAAAAACCTAAAACACAAAAAACCTATTTGGCTTTTGTAACGGGCAATCCACTATGGATGCGATAGGCACCATAAACTAGGTACTTTAATTTATTAGGTGGTAGGGGGTGGATTACTATGATATATATATGCATTGGAAATTCGCTAAGTACGCAGGTTTTCTGCGACGGGGGTATTTTATTTTTGCTACCTTGTAATTTATCTTCACCATCTTTTTATAAACTTGTCTTTTTTCTTCAATATTATTCCACCCTTTCTTCATACTCGTTCTCTTCATACTCCATTCATTTAGGGATCAAAATTTGAGTCGATTTTGTGATCTGACTATGAATTTGATATATTGTTTATTTTATTTCCAAGTGTTCTTTCCTTCCTTGTTTATTTGTAAACTTTACTGTTTTGTAATGATTGTTTTTTGTAATTGAAACAATTGTAGCACAATAAACATATTCTACGACTACATATATTACAGCTATGGTTCCATAAATTAATAATAATAGCATACCTATTACTATTTATTACGTATGACAATGGTAGGTTTCGAATTGAAAACTCCAAGAAAAGGTTTGGTAATTTTATGTTTGAGAAGTGGACATGCTGTACTTAAAATAATTTTACCTAAAGTGCAGGCGGCAGCACTGGCAGCAGACAGCTTAGCTGACAGCTGACTTGGTGATGCTTGCTGCTCGCCCATTGTCATTTTAATCTAAAACCCATACAACCTTTTTAGTGTACCTATTCTCGTTAACTATCAACGAGAAATTTCACAATCATTGGTCGATGGTTGTTTTTTATTATTTAAAATTTAATCATCAATACTATGTATTCACGTCTGTAATTAATAAAAATGTATCGTGTCTTGCCACATTTATGATGTAGCTTCAGCAACATTTAAATATTATTCCAGTTTAGACGTTGTCAGTTGGGCAGTAACGACAATTATTTCAGTCATAAGTTAAGACTTTTGACATTGAGTTATTTTACTATTGCAGTTGATCACGATGGATAAGGATAGGTAAGCTTAAACTGTTATTGAATTGATTGTTTGATCTTGGAGATAGGCAGAATTTTGCTTACCTGTATCACAGTTATAAAGGCCTATGTTAGCCTAAATGTGTGAAAGCAGCTTCAATTGTAGATTTGCTCTAAGTTGCACCAGACCTTTTGCAGTATTTGCTCAGAATTGTAGCTTGCCCATTAATTTTGAGAGATTTTCTATTTAGATTAGCATTGGTTGTAAGAAAGGTTTCACGATGTGATCACACCTTGTAGCTTTGAACTACTGATGTTAGAATCAAAAATCCAGAATCAAGAATAATTTATTTTGCCAGTTTGGACATAAGTTATGCATTTGGTAACGTCACAAATGATTGCATGTTCCTATATCAGTCAGGTTTGGTTAGTTCTACAATAATAAAACAGGTACTTGGCAAAAAATACATTAAAAACATCCGAGAGGTCAGGGACAGCTGGAAAAATTGAATGCTAGCAAAAAGGCTTTGATTTTACTGACTAGGCTGCTACATGGTGATTTCATTTGAAGGTATGTTGAGAAATTTGTTTATACTGTAAAATGGATTATTGAGCAGCCATTGCAAAATTTTCGATCTGAACGAACGATATGGCAGGTTCAGTATTTCATTGGGAAATTTATTAAGACATCTTAGCCCTAGGATATGCCCTACAGTAGCTGGACCTTGTTTTTTCAAGCCTGACAAAGGCACATCTAACCTATTTTATGTAGTTGGACAGGTATAAATTTTCTTAAATTTAGTTAACAAAATATTAAAAATATATAAATTGATAACCGTTAAAATCTTAAATTCTACAAAAATAGGTCGAAACTGTTCTGTTTGAGGTGCATTTGCCATAACGTGCATAACTTTCTGCTGAAGTAACAACACATCTCTGATGTGTGGGCCATTTCCCCAGAAAATGATTCCACAGCCAAGTAAAACTGGATTAAAGCATAGTAGGCTGACTTTAAATAATCAAATGGAATAAACCTATGAAATAAAAATATTAATCTGCTTAGCCTAGTACAAATATTGCTTATATGTGTTAGCTGATAATTGTCAACATAGACGCCTAGGAATTTTACAACCGTTCAAGTCTCTGTTTTCATCGTTTCAAGTATTAGTTTTGGTCTAAGGCCAAAAACAACAGATTTAGTTTTGTGGTTGTTCAGTAACAAACTATTGGTGGAAAACCAGTCAGCTGCCATACTTACACTCCATTTAACTTCCTGTTCCAGCACTGTGAAGTCACTACTGTGGGAGAGCAGGGTGGTGTCATCCGCGTACAGATAGGAGTTGTTGTTGAGGCAACAGGGAAGGTCATTTATTGCTATTAAGAACAACAAAGCCCCAAGCACAGAACCTTGTGGGACCCCACAGTTGCTTACAACAACGGAAGACCACTCTCCACCACAGTAGACAGCATGTCTTTGGTTGGAGAGATAAGTTCTGAACAGATTCAAATCAGCGTTTTTGACCCCATAAAATTCCAACTAATGGAGCAACACTCCATGGTCGACACAATCAAAAGCCTTTTTAAGATCGATGAAGGTAGCCCAGGCAAAGTCTCTATTTTCAAAGGCATCCTGAATGTCCCGTACCATGGCACCTATCGCATCCATAGTGGACTGCCTGTTACAAAAGCCAAATAGGTGTTAATTGAAGAGCGAGTTGTGACTCAAAAAAATTACTTAACTGATTGCAAATTACATGTTCTAGCACCTTGGACAGAACGGGGACTAGACATATAGGCCGATAGTTTTCTGGGCTGTTTTTATCCCCTTTTTGAAAATTGGACAGACTTTGGAAATTTTACATTATTTTAATGTTATGTTTATGGGGGCACATAGGAGAAATTCTTCTCCTCCCTTGTGAGTTTTTCATTGGCCACTTTTAAATAGCCTAAACAAACCATTTTACAAATTCTTTTCCTCATATAATTTTACCCATGCACAGAGTAGAGTTCTAATAATCTTTTGCCAATGTTGCCAAATATTTTGGTTGTTAAGAATCATAACAGATCACACTGTGCGCTTGGTGGGAAATTGGATTGCAACACCCATTTTGATGTGACAGAGAAAAATCTCTTTCTTGTGCCATAGGTGGATGCTGCCTGATCTATTATGTATACGTGCCTCTGTGTAAGAATAATTATGGTTTACGTTACATCATTACATGCAGCCCAGTAAGCAAAGAGAGATATCTTCCTGAACAGCCCTTACCCCTTACCTTAACTTCGTAGAGAAGACCCACTAAAACATTGATAAATACCCCTGTAGCAGCAAACCTGCGTGCTCAGCGAAGTTTCAATGCATGTATATGTTTCTCACTACGGTACCACATAAAGCCACTCACCAAGTTTCATAAAAATACACAAATAAATAAGTGATAGCTAGCATTTCATTTATTCTCTATAAGAATAACATTGAAAGCTGAGTACGCGGGTTTGCTGCAACAAGGAACACAAATTATGTGTTTTTATGCAATTATCAATATAAATTAACAAGTCGAAGATGCATACCAAGTTTTATTAATTTATGTTCATAATAATGGAGACATTACATTTTACTTATTCTCCATAAGAATAACATGGGGGCTGAGTATGCTAGTCTGCTGCGTCGGGGAAAATCGGCAAAAAATATTTTTGTGTGCAAGTATCAACATACCAGTGCTACGTTACAACCACACTGCCAACATACCACATGCCAAGTTTCATCAACATACATTCATAAAAAAACGAGATATCAAATTTTAATTATTCTCTATAATTATAACATTGGACAACGTACTGTGTTTAGCACTTTGAATATCTCTGCAACCGTTGGACGTAGAATCACAATTTAAACACCAAAATGATTGTTTTGTAGAGCTATACTATTGGTAAAAGCAAATATAAGGTTTACATTAAAATTAACTTAGGAAAAGCAAAAAAACCTTTTGCCCATAAGATTAACACGGGAGATTTTATGAGCACGTTTTTTGGATTTTCTCCGATCCCACTTAACCTAGGTTTATGATTCAAAATACTATATTTTTTTTAAGATTCATAAAATGGTTGAAACCAAAATTATTATAGAAATTTTAGGGTGATAAATGCAAAAACCTGATTTTTGGAAAATTGTTAACGTCTATAAAATTCCCTTCCCATGGTAAGAAATATAAGTGGGTCTGACGAGGGGATTAGTCTACTGTCAGATATTAACATTAGCAAATATTAACGTTAGATTTAAGCTAAATATTCATAGTTTTTAGCTGAAATGATGATTTCTTTCAGGTTTTCACTCCTCTTGCTTGAGCCAAATGAAATATTTTTTGAAGACTTAAGTGTTTATTTCTTCACATTTGAACAATATAACAATCAAATTCAAAGCTCTGAAAGGGAAAATCTGGGAAGGCTTAGAATATGCTCCAAATCACTCGTGTTTGAACCAAAAGATGTCGTCAAACCTATGATCAAAATGAGATTCGAGAATTGTCTAACAATTGAGGAACTAAAGGTGTCTGAAAAAGAGAGGTGAGTATCTGACACTATTTAACCAATAAGTATATACCGGTATTCTAGAAACTGCTTATCTTTGACTGAACACTAAGTAGGCTACTGCCTCTTTGGATGATCAGATTATTCACCTGGTAATTAACTGTTTAGTAGGATGATTTATTTGATGAAAAAATTATACCTAATGAGTCTCCCACATATTTTGCGATGATTTATACAGATGAAAATTATACCTCCAAAGTCTCCAGCGGATAGTTGGTTTGGTCAGAATCCTGGATGGGTTGTTTGGTTTCAATAGGTGGTTTTATAAACCCAGGAGTCAATTAAGCAAAAGTCATTTAGTGATAGAAGTTACTTCAAAGTATAGACTAACTGAACTATTATGACGTTCTTTTGTGATATATTTAATGAGAGATATGGAGATAGTGGCGAGAGGGACAGCTTCCCTCACTTCAGCATTACTTGGAGGGGAAGTTAACAAACCAAGTCCTTGTATACTAGCCATTGGCTAAAAGAATTGTTGTTTTTATATGTAATTCTTTCATCACAGGTTTGAATTATGTATTGTTATGTTTGGTTTGATTTGATTTCATAGGGGCTTTTTTACGTTTTTGTTACTTGTAACTAATATTGAGAAATAATATATTTAATCTCAACTTTTTAAATGATAATTTGTGCGAGAGAAATGGATTAACTTAAGTTGTAGTAACGGTTATTGCTGTTATTGAAAAATAACTTATTAGTCCACCACTAATGGTGTACAAATGTAGCATTTCATTTAAAACTAGTGGGTGCCCATCACAATTAAACAGCTACAATATTAAGGTTGAGTAATCTCACAATACCCTGTAGGAATAATCACCAACAATGAAACAGGCCTACTTGGCTGAATATCACAAAACGCACATTTATATGTAGCACGACCCAGCTAAAACACACAAAACAAAAAACTAATACCCCGTCGCAGCAAACCTGCACACTCAGCGAATTTCTAATACATGCATATGTTTCTCACTACCACGTAAAGCCACTTACCAAGTTTCGTAAAAAATACATAAATAAATAAGTGATCTATAGCATTTTATTTATTCTCCATAAGAATAGCATTAGCGCTGAGTAAGCAGGTTTGCTGCTACGGGGATAATAAAAAAAAAATCAATTTGTTGTGCAAATATCAATATACCAATACTACATTAAGCCACATACAAAGTTTCATCAATATACATTCATAAATAATGGAGATATCAAATTTTATTTATTCTCCAGAAGGATATAACATTGGACAACGTACTGTGTTTAGCACTTTGAATATCTCTGCAACGGTTGGACGTAGAAACACAATTGAAACACCAAAATGATTGTTTTGTGGAGCTGAGTTGATTAGTAAAGGCAAAGGTGAAATTTACATTGAAATTAACTGAGGAAAAGCCAAAAACCTTTTTACCATAAGATTAACATGGGAGATTTTATGAGCAGTTTTTTTTTATTTTCTCCGCAACCATTTAACCTAGATTAATAATTCAAAATACTATATTATTTGTTTTTTAAGCTCTATAACATGGTCCAAACCAAAATTAAGCGTTTTAAACATTTTAAGGTAAAAAATGCAAACAACTTATTTTTGGAAAATTTAAGTATAGTCCCATCCCATAGTCCGATTTTTCTGGTTTTCAGACTTAAATTCATGAATATCACTTTATACATTTGAGCCAAATTTCATCGAAATCGGATGTTTTTTACCCAAGTTATCGCATTCATGGACACACATCCAAATAACTATACAGCCCGATGTATAACTCACACTCACTCACTCATGTATACGAATTCTAGACCACTTCTAGATGAGGTAGAAACGTGAAAATTACCAAGCACGTAGGTTGTACCTCGAAACTCCGGGAAAAATTGCCAAAAGTTACAGTTTTAAATTTTAAAACCCCTAATTTTTATCTTGAAAATCGGAAATTTTAATACTGCACTTATGGAGTTTCAAATCATAACAAACAAATTATAACAGCTGTAAGCAAATATCCAATAAACTATTAATGTAACTCTCATATGGTAGTGTGTAAACAAATTATAGGACCTGTGAATAAAAATACCATTTGTAGTGGATAAATCCCAAATGAATCAAAATAGTATACCATATAAAAAATACTTTAAGGGACATTGAGTTATAATAACAAAACTGGAGCTACCCCAAGCGGGGGTCTGGGGACGGAGCCCTTAACGGGCGAAGCAAGTATATATATATACAAAATTGGACGAATAGTGTTTTTATCATCTGGGGACCTCAAAACAAAAAGTTATCATGATCTCGGGCTTAATGAAAATGAAAAAAAACTTTTACTTATCCAATTTTTTTATAATGAAATAGAAAATTAGATGCTAATAATGTTTATATTTAAAACTAAATTCAAGCCATAATATAAGGAATAGGCCTACATGGGCAGATGCCTGTGCGTAAGCCAGAGTTGTTATCTATTTGGAGTAAATTTAGCTGAGGAAAGACCAAAACATTAAAAATAATATTTGCTGTAAATAATGGGAATAGCATACTGCAGTATGAGATATGAGATTAATATAAATACAAAATGCTGAACTTAAGTCTTACCATGAGACCTACGGTAATAGCTTCTTCCCTATAGGCGAAATTCGCTAATACTTAAAAAATAAGTTACTTTTTAAAGGTTACAATTGATGTTTAGGTTGATATTTATTTACTATACACAAAAATAAAAGCTTGATGAGCTGATCAACTGTTTAATGAAAATCACCAAATTGGGATTATAATCAGTTTTTATGTTTGTTGTAAACAAAACACTATAAATCCCACCAAAACGGTTTGTAGACATTTACATTTTAATTCATTTAACAGACTTAAAGGGAGAAAATTATAAATCTGACAATTTTTTGAGTATCAGAATGTTCAAGCTTCAAATTGGTACAAATTACATCACCAAACGTTACCTGGATTTCTTAAACTAGGCTAAGGCCGAGTTCCTGGTCAAAGATTCTCCCATATGAATGATACGGACAAATTTGAGGACTTTATAATTTATGTCATTTAGCAAACTTAAAGGGAGAAAATTATAAATCTGACAATTTTTTGAGTATCAGAATGTTCAAGCTTCAAATTGGTACAAATTACATCACCAAACGTTACCTGGATTTCTTAAACTAGGCTAAGGCCGAGTTCCTGGTCAAAGATTCTCCCATATGAATGATACGGACAAATTTGAGGACTTTATAATTTATGTCATTTAACAAACTTAAAGGAGAAAATGATAAAGCTGGCAATTTTAGGGAGTATCGGTATATTCAAGCTTCAAATTAGTACAATTTCCATGACCACACGTTACCTGGTTTTCTGAAACTAAGGTTCATTTAAAAATATTCACATTTAAATAACATGGAGAAATTTTTTAAGTGTCAATATTTTTAAAACCAAAGCACCATTTTAGAGTTTTACATTTTTCTGTAAATTTGCAGTGTAAAAACTTTAAAATGACATCGATTGTCCAAATCGGTTGAGAAATAACAAGGTAGTGGGCCGAAAATGAAATTCCTTAGCGTATTAATATAAAACTATATATATATTCTATACTATACTATATTATTAGATAACTATATATATTCACTTATTAATTTTACTTTTACAAATTGTCCTGTTGTCATACTCTTTGCAACTTAGCATTGCCACCTCTTTTCCAATCATTAGTCAATTTTTGACCCATAGTATATGTTTTCAAGCTTGTCCGTTATTAATACATTTAGTGTAATACTATAAAACCATTTTCTCACTCTTTTTAGGCTGACAACAACTCATTCAAACAGTGGTTTGTGTGTTGACTGTAACCGGCATGTTGAGATGTTACAAGGAAATGTCATTGCTCCCTACACTTTTAGAGATGTAAGTAAGACACATTTGTAAAGGTTTCCAATATACATTTTTATAGGCTAGTGGTACTTTCTTTAAAATTGTATCAATTGAGAACTAATTATGATATTTAGTTCACAGAAAATAACATTTTATCTATTTCAATTAAACAATTTTTTGATTAGCATATTACGTGTTGTTATTACTTGCGGGATGTAATAAAAGACGTCTTACAACACTTAAAAATATATTTACACAATTCAATTCAACAAACTATTGTATACTAATTCTATTTTAATTGTGAAAAACGTTACTTTTGTAGTTAGTTTAAAATAGCTGGCTTTATATGGAAAGTTTAAATGGGCATGATAAATCGGATTTGGCAGTCCCACACTTTAAAAAATCCCAATGTTAAAACCAAAAGCAATGAATAGGCTATGCAAACTCTTAGAATGTCTAACATTGAAAATGTATACCAGTAAGGTTTAAATGACCTGGTGATTGCCGAGTGATCCTATGTCATGGTACAACTACCACTGGTTTCAAACCTCAGGGGTTCATTTTCAAGTTGACATCAAGCTAGCTAAACATATTCATCTTCATCACTGGTGGTTTAAACCTTTTTGGTAATATAAAGTGATTCGAAGGCTATTTCATCAAGAAAATATATATATTTTTGTACGCTTGGTGCATTGGAGACAATGTTCTGCAATTCAATATGCGGCGGCGCTGGCTTGCAACGTCTGGGTAAGAGAGTGTGACTAAGAAGAGAAAGCGAAACTGCAAGAATTACCCCCCACTGATAATTCTGAAGTGCGTGTTTTATATGCATTGGAGTCCCTCCGTTGACTTCTTAAGGGGCATCACCAGTAAGCCTGCATTAGTGACTTCCTCGTTAGCTAAAGTCAAACCAGAATAAAACTGATGGAGGTAATGTCTCTTGCACACACTCTTTTATTTAACTGCAGAACTACTACATGTCGGTTCTGCCATTGTATAATGGGAGGGGGGTACCTAACCGGAGGAAAAAAGGGAAGGGCGGGAATCCGGGTTAAATACATGCTTGGTCAATTTTCAAATGAAGAGCTCTGTACAATTTATCTTCCTTTGATTAAATACTTTTGAAACTAGGTTTGTAAATTCGGAAAAAAGATCATGTTGGTTATTTATATTTTTATTATTAACGCAACCCAAAAGCTGAATAATGGATTAATTTTACTTAATTCATAACCTAAGTTAGCAGCTGAACTAAACGTAAATAGTCATGTTAATAATCTGTTATATGTTTAATACCATTATAAAAAGTATATTTCCAAAAGTCTGTTACCAAATTTGGAAATAGACTTTGTATAATGGTATTAAATATATATTGATTTATGGCTTCAGTAAAAGGTTTGGCCAATTTTGCTCGCTTGAGGGTCCTGTCTGTTGTTTAGTTAACAGAAAGTTAGTAAATATTAACAACTATAACAGGCGACAGAAGTAGCGTTGTAGTAATGATACTTTGAGCTGCATGCCGCACGCCTTGAGCGGGAGCGGGCAGAGTCGCAGGCGTGTCGGTGCCGTCGCGTTAGAGTACAAGTGCCTGCGATGTGAGCAAGTACCTCTCGTGAACTTAAGCTTCAAACAGCACTAAAAAGATGAAGTTTTACACAAACATCAAAGTTAATGTATGTAGTTGTCATAACTGTACTCTTAGAATTGTAGTCGATATGAATTCTTATAAGACCATGTTGTGAAATGATTGCTAATATAAAATTTACTGATAAATACCCCCGCAGCAGCAAACCTGCATACTAAGTGAATTTTAAATGCATATATATGTATCTTATTACCACATAAAGTCATATACCAAGTTTCATCAATATACTAAGTGAATTTTCAATGCATATATATGTATCTTATTACCACATAAAGTCACATACGGTACCAAGTTTCATCAATATACGATAATTAATAAAATAAACGATTTATGACATTTTAATTATTCTCCATAAGAATAACATGGCAGCTGATCATGCAGGTTTTCTGAAACAAGGAACACAAAAAATGGGTTTTTATACAAATATAAATATAATCCAACTAGGTGAGCCAAATATGTTACCGAGTTTTATTGATTTATGTTCTTAATTAACGCGTTCGCGGCTGCGGCCATTTTCGCGATCCCCTCCCCCCATCCTGAAATATAAAAATGTCATAAAATCTTACCTAAGTGTGTAATAATGGCTGTGGTGTAGTTGTAACAGCTTCCAATCATTTTTGAGCGGTGAAAAATCTCAGTAAATACATACATTTACTTTACATTTACTTTACATACACAAATACATACATCTCAAATAAATACATAAATACATACATACATACATTTGAGCGGTCACTAAATACATAATCAGGATTGTCAGGATCCATAGTTGCAATAAATAACAACAACTAAATAATAAATAATAAATAAATAACAATAACGTAAACAGACGACTAACAATGTCCGCGCGCGAAAACACAGCTGTCACTGACGCGTAGGTCGGAAAACGGCCGCTAGATCTGCAGGCAGCACTGTACGGCGGGACCCAGCTGTTCTGTGAATAACACACATGTCTGACTAGTGCTGGGCGAAGTTTCAATGTTCTAGCTGTAATCCTGAACTTTTGGCGGGTCATTTAATAAAGCAATACACGACGGCAACAAATGTTGCCGTCAGGATGGCGTTAAGGACCTGAGCGGCAACAAATGTTGCCGCGCCGCCGCGAACGTGTTAAGGGAGACATAATATTTTACTTTTTCCCCATAAGAATAATACGGGAGCTGAGTACAGGTTTGCTGCTATGGGAACCATCGGTAAAAATTTTATTTTGCACTAATGACAATAGACCACAACCAGATGAAGCCATATACCAAGTTTGGTCGGTATACGTTCATAAATAAGCGAGATATCAAATTATTCTTATTCTCCATAAGAATAACATTGGACAACGTACTGTGTTTAGCACTTTTAATATCTCCGTAACCAATTGACGTAGAGCAATGATCAAAGCACCAAATTGTGTGTTTTTTATGCTGAATCCAATGGTGAAAAATAAAATTTGTCTTTTTCAAAGATTATACGTAAAAAATTTAAAAAAACCCATTTTTTGGGTACAAAACCCCCCCAAAATACCCCTTCGGATAGATCGATCTGTCTGGTTTTCGAACTTAAAGTCATAAATGTTGCTTTTCACGTGTGTATCAAATTTCATCAAAATCGGACAATTTTTATGAGAGTTATCCTGTTCACGGATACGTATATATATATATATCTACAGTTTTGAACGAATGGTGTTTTTGGGGTCTGGGGACCTCAAAACAAAAAGTTATCATGGTCCCGGGCCTAGGTCTTACCATGCCGACTACGGTAATAACTTCTTCCCTACAGGGGAAATTCGCTAAAACAGGATATTTTCTGAAACCAACGGGTCACTATCAAAGGCTTGATAGAAACGGATGTATAGCCACCTTACTACCATAGTCCTTCTTTGCCAGTTTTAATTCAGCCTATAAGCGTCCACTACCATATTCGTACTGAGCAAGAACAGCTCAGGACACGAACCGGACAGTGACAGTATCTTCACAGTAAGCTATGAACCATCTTTAGCAGTTGGTCGTAAGTGGAAATTGGTACTTTTGAAAGTAACTTGCACTTTTGTGTTATTACAGGTGAGAACAAAATTTATTTTCATCCTGAATTACGGCCATATAGAACAGTGCTTGAGGCGCATAGGTCAACTTTATAGAGCTGCTAGTTTACCAGCCTCCGAGCAGAATAACATGGTCTGTATGGAATCGCTTAGTAAATTAGAAATGATATAATTTGTATTGATAAAATCGTTCAATCTAAGAGTTTGTAAGTTCACAAACCTTGCCATGGTTTGCGATGACACAATTAATGCTAAGAAAATTTTCATAAAGCTCATGTATTATTGCTCTTGAAATTAGTTTGACATCTACAAGATTGACTATGAAAGCCAATTAGGCCTAATTCAATTGTATTTATACTCACCTCTTGATGAAATCGTCAAATTGAACGATCAGTTGCTGCAATCAGAGAATATAGATATAACAGAAATACTGAAATAGGAACAATTAATTTGTGCATACCTAAGGTAAAACCTTAACCCAGCAAAGCTTCAGATTAATCTAATTCAAAAGAATAATTTGTTTATGGTGCCATTTGAAGGTAAACTGTAAATTGACAGTAAACCCAACTATGAATTCTTGATTTAGAATAAGAGTTTGATGTAACCTAGAAATGTCTATATTTTGATTTCAAATAGGATGTAGGCTATTAAAACATATCTTGCAAAATTAAGATAAATTTACATTTGCACTGTATATAATTTTTGTTAAAAATGTTTGTTAAATTATCCTTCTAAGATATATTTATCATCTTTGAACGGTTACTGCTGTTACAAAACATCAAGGAAACTGATAAAGTTGCTACGATTTTTTGGATTGCCTGGTTTTAAAAAATATCTCTTGAACTTAGCCAGTTTTATATTCCTGGCCAGTGTGCGCTATAGTACGGAGATGTGTTGATGGCTAGCTGATAACAAAAGGTTGATGATAAAGTTAAGTTACCCGTTTATTGACACAGCCAAGCAAGAAAATTTCAATAGAATTGAATGGAGCTTAAGATCAGCTGTAATAAAACTGTGCCATAAAAAAAAATCAAATCACTTTGTCCAGTGGAATATGCCTGGAAGGGTTGTGGTAGGTCAACCTTCTCCCACCACCGTGTTTACTAGCTGGCCATCAAGTGATCTCTGAACAGTAGGTGACAGCTACAGCTACCGTGTTATTCTTTTCGATCTCACTGAAACTTAAAACTGGGAATAGAAGTTAATATTTACTGGCTTTAAACTCAATATTTACAATGCAGCTTCAAGCTATAGAAACGGCCATGAAAGCGAGCAAGCAGTTCGACCGACTGTGGCTTCAGGACTTGTACGAGCAGGTTGTCTTGGAGACAACAGCCAGTAAAATCACTCCGTTAGTTGTCAACCCTGGAATCGTGCTGCTGTCTTCTGCAACCCTCTACTTTCAATCCTACAACAACATTGAACCGGTTTGTTCTTAAAAGATTTAATGATCATAAATTTAATATCTAGGAAGTTAAACTGATTGTTTTGGTTTTGTTGGCATAACTTCAAGTGCTGTGATTAAATTTACATGGCAATATGTTTTCCTACAGTTACCTAACAATGTACATGTTCTCTCACTGATTTGAGAAAGCAAAGTGGCCAATTCGCTCATCAGTGAGACAATGTTAACATTGTCTCACTCTAATTACTTTGTCTCACTCCAGATTTGCAACGTGAAGGCACGAAATAGTGAGCACGTAACATGCAGACAAGGTCGTATGCGCGCGAAATACGTTGGCAGCACTGGCTGTAAATCAGCTGGTCAGCTGTTGTACTGTTGTATTTGTCACAACACTTCCGGTCACGGCAGAAGCCACCATTTCATTGATTTGCCATTTGTAAACATTGAAGGTGGTTTTGCTGTCGCAAAATGGACGTTAATGACGATTTTAGTAATAATAGTTCACCAGAAGAATCTTGTACTCCAGAAGAATTAAAAAATGTGGCGAGGAATGTGTCTCTAAATCTTCTTCCAGAGAAATCAAAACATAAATATGAAAAAAGGAAAAATATGTTACGTTTCTTTATCAATTTATTTGTTTTATGGTAACTGTAGGAAAAATATAATGTGCAACTCGAGTGCAAAGTGCAATCGCCTCACTCGAGAAACCATTCCTCACTCGCCTACGGCTCGTGAGTAAGGATTTCTCTCGAGTGAGGCAATTGCTCACTTTGCTCACTAGTTGCACAAATAACTATTACCTAAACTTTTGTTGATTGTAACACATAAAAACTGTGATTTTCAACTAATAGTTGGTCAATAGTCAATAGTAAATAGTCAATAGTTTATTTACACATAACATTTACATAAACCAGCAATGCTGGAGAAACAGGTGAAATTGTGAAAATGAAATACAATAAATCTTAAAACTAATATATATGCAATATGTCACACCGTGCATAAAATCCATCAAAAAACGTCATTTAGATAACTATCAATATTATAATATGTTTTACTTAGTAATAGAGCAGTAATTTCTCCTTTGAACCTATCCATTTCTACAATTGACTTTAAAGTATTAGGTAATTTATTATAGAGTTTTTTCCCTAAATACTGAGGTAACTTTTCCAGTGAAGTAAGTCTATGAATGGGCAGCTGAAAGTGGCAGCAGATAGGTTTAATTTTCTCTCAGCAAAAGCTTATATTAGCTACTTGTTTGGGAAACTACAAAATAAAACTGAGGAAATTATCAAGGCTGGTTCCTGAAATTGGAATTATTTTTTCACATATACGGTTCTACATAATTTAAATGGAAAAATAAATTTTCCTAAGTTTTAAACCGATATGAGTGAGATTCAATAAAAAACCCTTTAGTATAAACAAATTGAAGCAACAGAATTGTATATATATATTTATATATTTTAAAATAATAGAATTAAATTAAATTAATGTTTGAAATATATCCGTCTCATAAACATTCCTCAGTCTAGTTAGTAATATCTAAGTGCGTGTAAATTTTTGTTTGTAACCGAAATCCATTTGTTACTTTTGAACTGATTTAGACGATTGAGGTCTAAAAAAATCAGCTAAATCCAGAGTTGTGCAAAGTGACTTCCAATTTTTCATAGTCATATCTATGTTAAAGAATAAGAAGAATAAGAATAAGAATAAGAAATTTATTCAGCTAGAAAATATTTCATACAATTACATTGGCACGTCACACACACATTGGTAAACAGTATTAACAAAAGTCATTCACAGTCCACATTCTTGTTGTATATTCATCTACAGAATAAAATGATTCTTTATACAGGAAATAGTTTAGTTTAGTTTTAAAATGCTTATCACTAAGCAATCTTATATCCAGTGGTAACTTGTTGTACAACTTGATAGCCATCAGCAAAGGGCTTTTATCTGTCTTAACTAATCTCACCTTTGGCGTATTTAAATTATTACAAAAACGAGTATTATAACTATGCACATCTCTTCTACAGTTTAGTTGAACAATACTTTTCCTAAGATAAATCAGACATTGTTGCATGTATAAAGAAAACAAAGTTAATATTTTAAACTCTTTGAAAAGATCTCTACAGCTATGATACTTATTTACACCTGCAATTACTCTAATAGCCTTTTTTGCATAATAAACACTTCCTTTGCATGAGGAGAAGATCCCCAAGCAATTAAACCATAACTCAGATGGCAGTGAAAAAGTCCATAATATGCCTGTACAATAGCACCCTGTTCTAATTCACTACATAACCGTTTTATAGCAAATATACTTGAGCTGAGTTTACTTTTTACCAAATTAACATGATGGTGCCAGTTTAGAGTAGGATCAAAAGTTAGGCCTAAAAATTTTTGATGCAGGTTTTCATATGGCAATTCAGGAGTTTCTCTAAGGCTAAATACTACAGTTGCTGTCTTATCTTTGTTCAGAATTAAATTATTTGCTGTGAGCCATTCTTCTATAAAATTTTGATTCACCTTACAGTTTTCTATAAGTTTACAATAATCTGAGTTCCTAGTGATTACCATGGTATCATCTGCATATAAAACAACGTCTGATGGAACATTTACATTTAAGTCATTTACCACTATCAAAAACAATAATGGCCCAAGTACAGAACCTTGTGGGACTCCACAGGTTACAGGTTTACATTGAGATTCACTTGTTCCTAAAACTACATACTGAGACCTACATTGCAGATAAGACCTGAATAAATCTAGAGCGACACCTTTGATATTATAGTGCTTCAGTTTTTCTTATAGTATTTTATGCGATACTCGATCAAAAGCTTTGCTTAAATCACAGAAAGTTATTGCAGCAAAGTCCTTTTTTTCATAACAATCTAGAACCTTATCAACTAGAGAAATAATTGCTTGAGTTGTAGATAGTCCTTTTCGAAATCCAAATTGTTCTTTGCAAACCAAACCATTGGATTCTAAGTATTGCATTAGTTGGTTACCAATAACTCTTTCTATTATTTTAGACAGGACTGGTACAATCACAACAGGCCTGTAGTTTCCTATCTCCTCTTTTTTACCTTTTTTATATATAAGATGCACTTCTAGTAATTTTTAGAACATCAGGAAATATCCCCAGCCCTAAACAACCATTAACGAGAACTGTCAGTGGAGATACAAAACTGGTAATGGTTTCCTTAATCAGAGCATTTGTCAGACCAAAATGATCCTTACTTTTTTTAGGAGCTAGTTGCTGAACCACATCTAAAATATCTCTTTCTGTAACAAACTTAAAACAAAATTCATCAATATGTTCAGGTACAGTCATGTTACTTAAATATAGGTTAAAATCACAGTTACTACTTCCATACGAATTCGGAATGATTGAATCCTTGGCAATATTTATAAAAAAGTGCTTAATATATAATTCATCTGGCATAAAAACATTATTTACATTACCCTTTTTACTTTTATTCATAATACTCCATAAAGCTTTTGTTTTATTTTTTGCATTATCAATAAAGCTAACATTCGCCTGTTTTTTTGCTTCCTTAATTTTACGTCTATACACAATTTTGACTTGCCTATACTCATTTTTATACCACACAATATTTGTAGATTTTGATAAATCATACAGCATATCTAATCTATCTTTAAGCTTTTGTAGCTCTAAATTGTACCAAATACATTTTGCATGAGCTTTCTTAGGTCTAGTTTTAAAATTATTTACAGTAGTTACAAAACAAATGCTAAAATAATACTTTAAAATATTTACAAAAGTACTAAAGCTAACATGCAGATCATTTGTCATAAATACATCCTTCCAGCATTCTTTCTCTAAATAGAATTTAAATTCTCTAATACCTGGATCAGTTATCTTCGTAATGGTTTTAAAATTTTCCGTAGAACAGTTATCTAGTTTATTGTCAAAAACACTGAAAAACCTGTGCTAGGTGATCGCTAACATGTCTGTTAACCACATTGATTGTATAATTGCCATCTAAAGAAGTAAATACATTATCTAGGCATCTTAACCCTCGAGTAAAGAGCATGGTAACCCCTAAGGTTTGGTATTTGTCATTAAATATAGCATGGAAATAATTTTAATTCAGTTTCATCATAGATAGACAAGATGGTGGACAGTATATAAAAGTCTAATAAAGAGTGCTAGCTTTTATTTGTGTTTAGTGCTTATAACTTAATTAACAATTGTTAAGAGCAAGTAATAATTCAAGTTTATTGAAACATTTTCTATTAAATCTATAATTTTCTTTTTAAACAGCCAGTTAAATTGCATAAAACATTAAAACAGTTCTACTTACTCAGTTGATGCAATTAGCACATATTTTTTTTTTCTGTGACAGATAATGAATTTAAAAGAGATTAAGGATAGCATTCACAAGAAGACTATTAGCCTAACATTATCTCCTTGAATAATTTAAGTTTGAACATTGAATTTGACTAGTGAAGTATCACATTAAGTATTAGATGCAAGTACTATTTTGAATACAATTTGCTTAACAACATCTATAACATCTTAACATCTTCCTGTGTAGTCATCCGCCTAGAAGTTAAGGTTTGGACAGGTTTGACAGCTAGTATCCATAATCAACGGTAGCCTGAACCTTGATTAGGCTAGCTCCTTATCAGCTGGTATTTGCATACAGTTGCATCTGCTGTCATTTGATTTGTAGACATACTGCATGGGGTATTTATGTAAAAAGGAGATTGGATTTGTTTTAAATAGGCTACAGAGCATTATTTTTGTTGTGTTTCTTTGTGGCCTGTGATTTAATGTAATTGAATATAATTTAATAATAAATTAAATTAAAATAACATGCAAGACACAAATAAAAAATTATTCCCTGATGGATAGAGAAAACCAGAAAATGTGGCCGCACAGATGTACAATTTTATTCTCCTACTGGTGATCTCTTTAGGTCATAAAACGACTTTTAAAGCACATTAATTACAATAAGCTTCCTCACAGCATTGATGATTTCTGTTTTAGTAAATCAGATATTGGTCTTATTCCAGAATCTGACAGTTCCAGTAAAAAAGCTACTTTGTTGACTAATGTTTTGTGCGAAAGTGAAATCTCCTCTGATACTAATGAGAGCTCAGAGGAATTGGAAATAGGCCAAAACATATTGGATCTTTCTGAATCTTGTATTCAGCTTAGGGTTGAAAAAGACAAAACTAAAGAGTCGCTTTCAAATTTTCAAAAAGAGGCAGAAGAAATTGTACTGAAATTAGAAGAGGAGATTAAAAGTTTAGTAAAAGAAAACAAAAGTTTAAAACACCAGATTACAGTGAAGAAAATCAAATTACAGGGCTTAAAAACTGCCTTAGTTTTGAGAATGTTCAGGTAAAAACAAATGAGACTGAAGAAAGTATAACTGTAAAAATGTTGGAACTTGAAATACTGACACTGAAAGGAAAAATTGTTAAACTGATCAAAGAAAATATCCAGCTAATGGAGACTATACTTCCTAGTCCTTTACCTGATGAAGACTTATAAAAGAACTAGCAGAGAAAAAATAATCTCATAAAAAACTTGATTGAACAGAATAATGAATATCAAACAAATCCTAAGGAAATTGAGATAATTTTTCAGTCAGACTTTGAACAAATATATTCAGAAAACCAAAGACTGAAGAGTGAACTTCTAGAAAAGAGAATTTCTGGTGAAGATTGGTTTGCAGAAAACTTATATGTTAAGGAAACGAGTCAGATATCTAGGCCAGAAAATAAATGATATTCAGATATTAATGAAGAACCGGTTCAATATTCTGCCTCAACCTGAAGATCCTGCTGACTTAGAATTAATGTCTCGACATACACCAGAGAACTTTACTCATGAAGGAAACACTAGACATAGGCGTAGAATAAAAAGTCCAAAAGTTGCACAAATCACAGCATCGACCAAAAACAACCAAAGCAGCAAATTAAACACCAAAGAACCCAATATTTTAATTTTGGCAGATAGCCATGGGCGAAATATTTACTCTAATTGAAATCTGGCCGACAAGAGGACAACAAATAAGCTGTATCTTTAAACCAAATGCCACACTTGCTGGAGTAACTAACAGCTTAAAAACTCTGACAAAACCATTCGTAAGGAAGACTACGTTATTGTTACTATTGGTGGGTCCAATGACAAAATAGTTAATATGGAAAGACAGTTGCTTGACTCCTTGAAGAGAGTGTTCGATGTAACTACTCATACTAACATTATTATTGCTGGCTTACCATACAAATGCCATACACCTGAACTGAACGACAAGGTAACCTACATCAATATAGAAATTGAACAACTTATAAAGAATACTAATACTAATCACACATCTTTTTTACCACTTGGTGATCTCTGCCGCAGTTTGTATACCAAACATGGCCTCCATTCTAACAGACAGGGCAAGAGAAAAATAGCTTCAGTGGTAAGAGACATTTTGCATCCTAAACCTAAAAATATTCTTAGTGAAGGACTATCATTTCAAGAGAAAAGTGTTGAGGTTAGAGGGACAGATATGAGGCAAATGATTGAAAGCTATAAGAGCGATTCTACTGTAGCTTTCACACACTCCATTTCAGCTGATCTTGACAGTAACAAAAACATGAGCGCGGGAGTCGCTGTAGTATTTAAAACAGCTTTTGGAAGAGCTAAACAAATAGACTATGTAAGCAGCAACTTAACATAACAAATTTTAAAAGAAGGAGAAGTGTATATAGTTTGGTGACAAAGCCACTATATTTTGGAAAACCCACCAGAGAAGAGTACAACAAATCATTTCAACAACTCATAAAACACTTCAAATTAAAAGACTTAAAAACCTTAATTTGCTCCCCTATGGGCTGTGTTTACGATTTGATAGATCCACACAATTTTGTCACAAACCTCGTAAAATTTCAGCACTGCACTGGGGCCAATAAAAAAATTATAACGCACAAACAAAATCCAACAAGAGTGAGCCTACTAAGATGTGGACACTCTTATTCAGCCTTTAAAGGAGACTTCGAGGTTAAATCAAAAACTACAGTGTACTGTCAACTTCTACACTTGACAAGATTGCTGACCCGACCCATCAGACAAGTGTTTCCACAACCTCACCCATACCAACAGCGCCATTTCATAGGGATTATGAAAACTGTATCAATGCCCCGGCATCACCTGTACCTGGAGTTGGTGTACCAGTACCAGATCTGACCACTATGACTGCCTTCATGGATCAACAGTTTGGTTTCAGATTTGGCCGGAACACAGTATCAGCTGTTTCGGACTTCATAAATCAGGTGTCTGGTGGCTTGTCAGATCATAGAGCACAGCAGCTGTGTTCTGTGATCCATCCAAGGCTTTTGACTGTGTAAATTATGATATTCTATTTGAAAAACTTATGTACTAAAAGTTTCCTAACCTGGCATTGTCTTAGGTACTCTTTTACTTAAAAAATGGGCAACAGCGAACAATAATTAAGAAAAATAGCACTAAATTTATTTCAGAATGGCAAGAAATTAAATGTGGGGCCCAAAAGGGTCTTTTTTAGGCCCTTTGTTATTTTTAATATTCATGAATGATATTCCTAAATATGTGTCATCAAATCTTATACTATACTAGTTGTTGCTCGTCGATACTCGACGGATACAGCTCCATTCGTGGTGAGTGGAGCGCTAGGCAGATGGTGCGAAACATGTATAAAATGTAATATAATAAATATAAAATATAAAAAAAAACACTGCTATTTCCTTCCAATTATTTTTCTTGAAGCAAATTTTAAGAAGAAAAAAATGGATTCAACAATCAGTGAAATTAACTAATATGTTATACACATAATCTAATATTTTGGGATATCAATACAGATAGGAAAGAAAGGAGAAAAAAACATTATCTTGCTTAAGTAATCTAGTTGCCAACTACCATGAAAAACACTGTATTTTCCTTTATAAATAATAATAGCTCTTTAGTAGTTTAACAATTTAATATAACAATTTAATTATTTACTTAGGCCTAAACTTTAGTAGCCTAATGAAAGCCTTCTATTAGGTTAAAAAACATCAGAAATAAGTAGGCCTAAAATTTGTATTGGATAAATGGTTTTAAAATGTTCAAGACATAAGCCTTTCGAGAATTCGCAAAGGCCAATAGATATTGTAATCCCTATAGTTGACCTAAAATAAATATCGGTATTATTAGTAAAACAGAGCTTAGTGACACTGTTCATAACCATGTTACAAAAAGTTTGACGGCGCCGGTTGGATTCGAACCCGGCTCGTCCATTTTGTAGACCGGCGCGCTATTGACTGATCTGCGAAAGCTGACGTTTGACGCGGCAAAGTAAAGCATTACGACGTGACATCGGAACAATTGACTGTACTTGCTGAGTGGAATAAATCTATTTATTTTGATTATTTCCTTACACGCACAGGGTTGGAAGCACACGTTGAATTAAAACCGGTGCATTAGTTCCTTAATATGCTCAAAAATGTTATTTAATATGAATGTAAACCTAAATGGTTTAAACTGACCCTTTATAATTTGCCATTGTAGTAATCCTATACCATTAATGTCATTGCAATCAGCTGTTTTACATAATTAAGTAGCTTTAGGTATAGTACTAAACAATTTAACAATCAAAACTTATTTATTTTTTAATTCACCAACTATAAAACTGTATGTTTTAAATCATATATAACTGTACTATTTTTCCATTTAAAGGATAATACATAATAATTGTATACATTTTTAGGTACTGACCATGATAAACCAAATGCTTCTTGAGCGTTTGCTATTCTCTTGTTGTTAGACAAAATACCTCGTGTCTTTACAATCAGCTGATTGAAGGACTGTAAAATAAAATCATTGCAAAGGTTTGGAAATGTAGATTTTTTTAAATTTAAGAAAGTAAGATAACGTAAAAGTAAATAAACCCTGCTAATATAGAAAAATTTAGCTTTTATTTGGTACAAACTGCATGTAAATCGGACCAGTGGAAGTCTCAGACAAACTGTCCAAAGGATTGAAAAAGTTGACTTTTCCCCCATGTTAAATCTCCATAAGAAACGTTTATTTTTAATTTTTGACCCATTTAACTTAAATATTTTCAAAATACAAATAAAACCTGCTAATATAGGACCGAAAACCTTTGTTTTGGTACAACCTGCATGCAAATCGGCCCAGTAGAAGTCTCAGACGAACTGTCCAAAGGTTTTTTCCTTATGGCTTTAAATATATAGATGCCGATGATACCACGGCTATAGTTCAATCAAAACATTCTGATGGTTTAAAATTGAAACTCGATCAGTCACTTTTAGAACTCTCTAATTGGTTTAATGCCAATGGGTTAAAACTAAATAGTTCTAAAACACAAATCATAAAATTTCAAACACTTCAAAATAGGCAACACTTAACGTTTGAATTATTTTATGATAACAATGTTTCATCTTTTGTCGAATATACCAAATTTTTAGGATTGAACATTGATCAAAATTTAACATGGAAACCTCATATTGAAATGGTCATCAAGAAATTGAACACTGCTTACTTTCAAATGTATGTCTTTAGAAATATTATTGATCTAAAAACCAAGCTTATGGTTTATTACGCAATGTTCTTTTCAATTTTACAATAGGGCATTGAATTATGGGGCTCAACTTTATATGCTACAACAGTTTTTAAAATCCAAAAGAAATATTTGAGAATTTTGTCTTTTGCACCACAAAGAACATCTTGTAAACCACTATTTAAAAAGTATGAAATATTAACAATGCCTTCCCTTTACATCGTTGATGTTCTTGAAAAGTAACTTCCAGTCCTACAGCAAAAAGCAGTTTGTTCATCAGTATTCCACCCGCTTCAAAAATAACTTTCAGTATCCAAGATATCGCCTTAGCCTTTTGGAAAAATCCCCATATTATAGGAGTCTTAAACTTTTAAAGAGTTTACCTGCCAATTTCAAGTAAATTGACGATTTGTATGAATTTAAAAACAATTTAAAATTGTCTTTGCTAACAAAAAATTATTATTCAGTTGCATAATATCTAAATTAGAACACACGGATATAAACTAGCATTGTATGGTATTAATTTATGGCAATGTTCTATAGGTATTAAGTTTTAGTTTTAGTTTTTATGACAATGTCACCTGTTTTCCCAGCTACGCTGGAAATATGAAAATGGTATTTGTGACAATAAAGGACTATTTCATTTGCTAAAGCAGTTATTTATGTAATCAAACACAGTTTTACAACTTTAACATATTTGATGAGCTGATTAAAAATACACAAACTAATGAACTGCCCCCACAGTCTTATACAAAGTGTTTATTATAAACAAATTTGCCTGGTTTTGAATAACAGGTTCACTAGTTAGCATTAGCATTGATTTTGAATACAGAATAGATGAACCGAGCTTATGGTGCATCTGTAACCCGAAAAATACACCATGAAACTAGGGCTACACCATCTCAAAGAGGCGCTGGCAACCAGTGTTTCAATTTGTGGGATTTTTATCTCGTTTCCGGGATTTTTGAGCCCTCTACGGGATTAAAACGAGATGCGGGATAGAATCACCAATATTACCTTCCTCGTTCATCCCGCATCACAGGTTAGAAAATTTACTGTATTTAAAAATATAAACATATACGGTACAACAAAAATAGAGGAGCTGGTAAAAGTAAATAGAAAACTATTTGATTCTGAAATCTAGCGGAAAACATATGAGTGATCTCAGATTAAAAGTGGGATGAAAAGGGATTTTTTAAGGTGATTTAAAGGGATAAAACGGGATTCTTTTTAATGAAAAACAGGTTTGTTATATTTGTTTTGTACGCAGCCGATGTTGTTGTCTGATTAGTGGACCAGCTGGTCCATTTTCCTGGCTTAAAAAACTAACCAGTCTTGGGATATCTATTTTGTATTCAAAATCTATGGCATTAGTTAACATAATGATTTGATTCCATTCAGGGTCTAATTCTGAAATTTGGCCTTCGAATCTCGATTCTGAGACCTGAGTTTGATAACTTTTTATCAAACTATCAATAAAAATTATCCAACTCATTTAAAAAAAAATACCACGATTTAGTTAGTTTATGAAATATACTTACATCAAACAAACTATTAAGGAAACAGTTAATAGCTTTACAAAATAGAAAATAAAAAATGCAACGAAACTTTATTATGTAAATGATTGTTTAAATGGCAAATGTAATATAACTATTACAACCTTATAACTCCATTTAGGCCTGACCACGTCACAAAGTATCGAGTGTTACCGAATCCATTGATTCCTCGATAGCACTGAATGTATCGAAGAATCGAGAATTGAAATTGGCCCGGTTATTTCCGAAAACAAACTGAAACTGAATTCAGTTAGAAAAGAGATCCTTTATAAATAATATTTTGAATTCGAAGTAGTCTATAATAAAAAATACTATTGTTGTTCTAATTTTTTATTTAATTTTCTGTTAATAGAATAACTTACTGAAAATCAACCTGCCAGATATTCGAAGTGTCACAAGGAGAAGATTTATGCTTCAACATGTGGTAAATACTTTGAAATATTGTGTACTTTTTATAACCTTTAGTCATGTACAATTTTTTTATTACTGAAAAAATATTTAACTCATATTTTGAATCATAAGTAAGTTTAGTGTAAGTTTATTGATTTTCTTGTTGGTTTTGTTAATTTAGTGATTTTGATGTGTTGTAGTAGATGATTTAATATTTTTCTCTCTTGTGTCAGATATCCGATTCAAAAGACAAAAATGTATATTATTTTATATATACACACACACACACACACACACACACACACACACACACACACACACACACACACACACACATTGAATAGTGTAGTCAGATTGAGAAGCCAAATTCTTGTTCTTATGTTTGACTACCCTATGGCATTACTATGCAGTAAGCGCTACTCATAGCTTTGCAGAATAACAATCAATGAATCATAAGTTACAAGCCAGTCTTTCACTGTGAGGTGAATCACCACATTCCAAGTGCTGTGTAAGGTTTATACAACTCAACAAACTTGTCTGCACAATGAATAATGAAAACTTTTAAAACCACTAATGGTTGTTTTGAAATTTGAAAACTTTATACTAACAAATTAGTATGAAAATATCAACTTAAAATACATTGCTTTTTAGACCATTTCCAGTTGTGTAATTTTCACTCCAGATTTGTTTTTAGAGTGGGAAGTATAATTATGTAATTTAATATCAAAATTGAACCGGTGAAAAAAATACCCTGCCTCAGAAAATTAATTTTAATTTGCAAACAACTTTTTTTAATGTCTATATAAAAAAGCCTATTAATTTAAAAACCTATTTCCTCCTGCTAGAATGCATTAATTAAAACCAATTTTTTATTAAATTAAATTTATTTTTGATTTTTTAAAATAAAATCTAGCCTAAGCTCGTTCAGTTCACTCTTGAAAGTTTTGAAGAATCAAAATTTGTAATAGTAAAAAAAATGTTGTATAGAAATTATTCCTTACATGGTTTTTATTGTAACAAAAATGTAACAGTTTACAATTATTAAGGTTAAATTTTATTTGTTGGCTCATGGACATACAAATTCATTGGCACTACAGTAGCTCGTTTAAGTTAGCTTTCACACGTTTCTGAAATAATGTAGACTTAGACATTGTCGATTTTGTGGAATTTTGAGTCTAAGCTAATTTAGAAGAGAATGAAAAAGTACAAGCCAATACATGGGTACCGGTACCTATTTGTATAAATTATCAACTAATATTTTAAATACAGTAAAGTCCCGCTATTCCGAACTAATTGGGACCGGACCCTGTTCGGTTTAGCGGGAATTCGGAATAGGCGGATTTCGTGAATAGTATCAACGTATTAACTTGCTATTATTATTGGAGTAAATCTGGGTAAACGGCGGGAGTGGTTGTGGTTATTGGTGTAAATTTCGGTAAACGGCGGGAGTAGCTAATTTCCAACAACTTGACTCGAATTTTCGAGTAGTCGCTAATACTCGCTCGGCCTTCGAGTATTATAAAATACTCAACAGGTACTCGAAAACTCGAGTACTCACCCACCCTACAGGCTATAAATAGCTTTTAATTTTTTTCACAAAAAACCGTCTTTTCAATTTTCCTATTTTTAAGTAATTTCCGAACTTGAGTTCTGAATAGGCGGATTTTCGGAATAGCAGGGTTTGGAATAGCGGAACTCTACTGTAAATGTTATCACGAAGACAAAGATTAAAAGAAGTAATATTTTAGTATTAGAACCCTGATAGAGCTTAGTTAATTCTTTAAAAAAGTCTTGTCTTTCTGAGCTGAAAATAAGCAATCCTTGTTGTGCACGTTTCTGAAGCTAATTTATAACCTAAAAGGCTGAAACTTGGAAAATTCATAGAAAATTAGATTCTGAAGAACCCAAAGGAGCCTGATTTTAGTTTGTTCTTATTTGTTCTAAAACTGTCCTTAACACTTTCGCTGCTGCAAACATGTTTAAACAAGAAATTTGCATAAGTTTATATGTAGAGAAAAACCCCGATCAGGGTCCGCAGCAGCCAACGTGTTAAAGTAAAAAATACAATCTCAAAACTATAAGACAAACACATGATCAGCTGTAATTATTTATAATGTGATTCAAGCTTCCACTTTGTTTACATATTAACATGTGGTCATACTGTCGTATTGATTAAGTTTCCTCGGCATGTAAACAGTAAATAAAATATCCACATGTATACACAAACGCCACTATTTAAAAGCATTTAGAGCAGGATATCTAGTTATCAGAGTGTTGAGTTCGTAAGAATCGTTTTAGAAATGTTTGTAAACCAACCTAACCTAGCCGCTGAGAAATGTTTGTAAACCAACCTAACCTAGCTGCTGTGAAACGTTTGCGAATCAACCTAACCTAGCTGCTGTGAAACGTTTGTAAACCAACCTAACCTAGCTGCTGTGAAATGTTTGTGAAGCAACCTAACCTAGCTCCTGTGAAACGTTTGTAAACCAACCTATCCTAGTTGCTGATTTGTAAACCAACCTAACCTAGCCGCTGAGAAATGTTTGTGAAACAACCTAACCTAGCTCCTGTGAAACGTTTGTAAACCAACCTATCCTAGTTGCTGATTTGTAAACCAACCTAACCTAGCTGCTGTGAAACGTTTGTGAACCAACGTAACCTAGCTGCTGTGAAACGTTTTTGAACCAACCTAACCTAGCTGCTGTGAAAAGTTTTTGAACCAACCTAACCTAGCTGCTGTGAAAAGTTTTTGAACCAACCTAACCTAGTTGCTGTGAAACGTTTGCAAACTAACCTAGCCTAGAGCTGCTGTAAAACTTTGTAAACCAACCTATCCTAGCTGCTGTGAAGGGTGTTTATCGTGCAGGGCTGCGAGGTGGAGTACAGCACACATAATGGCCTGCGGAACCTATTTCTCAGCTTCAAGAAGCAGAGTGATCGAGACCAGTTCTACGCCTGCCTTGTGTCTCAGCCGAGCCTCAAGTTGGCGGATCTGGACCGTGAGAGGATGACGCTGTGTTGGCAGAACGGACTGCTGTCCAACTATGACTATCTGCTCTACCTCAACAGGTTGTTTCACAGGATTAGGGCCGGATATAAGCATAGTTACATAAGCCCAGGAGCCCGTGCCACAAGGGGGTCTAAATTAACCACACAAAAAAGAAATACAACCCAAAAACACATACTATAAAAAGGTCGTTGACCTCGGCGGTGGGAGGTAAGAGATTGACTCTAGGTATTCTAAATCTGGCCCTTTACAGGTTGTTTTATTTTAAACAAAATCTAGGATTTGGAAGTAAAAACTACAGTTATTTGATATGAATAAAACATAACTTTTTATTGCTATTGGTAAATAGCTATTGTAGGCTGGAGCAAACAGGAGGCGCAAAGACATTCAACAAATTTACCCTCACAAATGGATCAAATGTCTTTTTGACGAGTTGTAGAATATTAATTTTATAACTATGATAGTTGTAAAGACTTTGACATGGGAACTTGAGAAGTCTTTTACCTAATTGCATTATGAATTCCAGTGAGGCGGACAGGACATTCAATGACTTGACCCAGTATCCAGTGTTCCCGTGGGTAATTCAAGACTACACTTCCCCTTCCATCAATCTGCTCAGCTGCCACACGTATCGAGATCTTTCCAAGCCTGTCGGAGCTCTGAACCCCATCAAACTGCAAAGACTAAAGGTAAACAACTTTTTGAAACCATGATACACATCATTGATTCCTTGTGAAAAAAGTGTGCATTGTGTACACAAAACTTAAATTTAAACACCGGTATTTTTGTGGGAAACTCAGGTTAAATTTAAATGACCGACATTCTTTCACTTTATATGATTATACTTTACATACATGTTGGCTGTTATTCAATGTGAAAACATTATCACAGGTATTTGGAGCATTTAAACAATTTATGAGTGCCAAAATTAGACTAGGAATGAGTGCCTGTGATGTAACTAAGAATATCCGTTGGAAGTTAAAATACAACTACTCCAGTTAATATTATACTAGCAGCCAGCGTCACTTCGTGACTTCAAAATAAGTACGGTACGGTAATGATCTATATTGTTTAATTTATATTCTTCTTTGACTAAAAATGTTTGCACAATATTCGTAAGACTAATTTGCTTTGAAATTTTTTGAACAAACTCTGATTGTAGTTAACCATAATTCTATAACTCTCTATTTCATTGTTTTCATTAAAAAATGAAATAGGCATAAAAACAAAAGTCAGAAAAAGTGAAAATTAAATTAAATTAGAAAAATACATTTTAATATAAGTACAAAATTGCTTGATTTCTTTATTATAATACATATAGTGTAATAGATACGAATTTACAGAACTTCTGTCCAGACAACATTGTCTGTTACAATTTCTTGGCTAGGAGTAACATATTGTCCTTTTGAAGATTTAATGAAAACCTTCACTCCATTAAATGATCGGGTGCGGCTTAAAGCGAAATAGAGTTGCCCGTGGTAAACGACGGGTTTTGGTAGGTATACTGCGACTTGACCAAGAGACTGACCTTGTGCTTTGTTTATTGTAAATGCAAATGCTAAACTAATCGGGAATTGGAAACGCTCCATACTAAAAGGAAGCAATGCTTCGGAAGGAGACAGTTTGATTTTAGAAATTACCACTTTCACTCCTTGGCTTGTTCCTGTTAAAACTTTGCATTCAGCCGTGTTATTTAACATCTTGACAACTCTGAGCCTGGTACCATTAATCCCTTGGCTGTGTTGATATTCCTCAACAGCATTACAATTGCTCCGACTTTACTACTAATCTGTGTCTTGGAAGGCCTGAAATTTCAATGCTGTTGGGGAACTCTGTAGGGAATTTAAGCTGTTTATCAGCATCATCTGATTTTACTGAGTCAAAACTGTAATATTCTCGTTCTTCACATTGCAGATTAGAAAGAACAGCGAAATTTATCTCGGCACAGTGCTCATTCGTAGGGCACAAGATAGCCTTGTCTATGATGGTGTCTGCCATAAGGTCTTGGTTGTCGTATATAAAATCTATAGGTGACCCCTATATATTTAGGTGACCTGTGAATTGGAAAAAGTTCACAGGTTTAACAACAGATAGTATGTATTTGGGGAAAAAAATCTTCCATCTGATTATAAAATAACAGCTTTCAACATCTACCATATAAGAGACAGTAAATTAGTTGAAATCAAACTGGCCAGATTTACATCCCAGATTTACATGAGTGGTACTTTTATTCGTGGTCAAAATTAAATTTTTTCCTCCAAAAAATCTATATTTCAAGAAATTAAATGAATTAGCCTATTTGAAAATCAACTTACTTATAATTTTAAAGAATACACCAGTTTCATCAAATAAATAAATGCAAGTGCTGTATTCTGTGGTCAAACTTAAGAACTCGATCAAATCATCACCATATGTTTTGTTTAAAAAAATTTGAATTGGAAAATGTTCACAGGTTCAACATCAGATAGCAGCACATTCGCTGAAATTTCAAAAGCCTCCTGGACGAAGGCTTTTCATGGGATATTTTCCAAACCCAAAAAAGGCACATCTAGAGAGAAATAGCTTTCATTTGATACCAAATATGTATAGAAAAATACATTTCAGGGGTTGATATGCTGCGAAGAAAAATCGAGAAATTCTTTTAATAATATAGATTAGCATAAGAAAATGTTAATCATTTGTTTATATTTGTTATGAAAGGATTTAAGTTTTGTTAAAAACTAGTAGCTTGAAGGGGCTATAGCCCCTAACCTCGCTCTAATACTCTGTCTCATCTAATTTTTTACTATTTACATTCTGAGGAAAATAAAACGATATACATGGGAAGACATGTCAATTCGTAAACAAAGTAAACAATGCGGATCTTCGTGAAGCCTGAGTGGGTGGTAAAAGTGGTTTAAACCGGTTTTTTAGAGTGGGGTTGAGTGATGACATTTGTTCTTAGTCTGTTGACTAAAAATCGCTTGTGAGAATCATCTATTACGTGCCAGACCAAAAACATTGCAACTGCAAAGTAGGGGTCTGCGGTACCAGAAATTTAAGGTCGGTACGGTAAATATTTTTGTACCTCGGTTCTCGGTACAAAATCGGTACGATATGCGGTAATAAAATAGCTGTAATTTATCATAGCCTAAGTGTATTCGGAAACCAAACAGAACAAATACAGAACAAATATTTTTATAGAAAAACATTCTAGCAGACATAAAAATGTATTTAGGTAAGCTTTTGATTATTTTTTTTAATAGTTCACAAATATTTATATAGGCCTAGTAAAAATAATAATGTGTTAAATCACGTATATAAATAAAGAAAGCCCAATATATATATAAATAACCCCAACAGTAATAATTCCCTTTATGTTAAATAATTATGTTAATTTAGTTATGTAGGCTTATTTCATTTATAAGATAAGATTTTGTTCTTTGTATTTGTAATAATTTCACTTAGATACCATTTATTAAATTTTCCCCATATTCACTAGTTATGTTAGGTAATTTCCTAGTTAATTTAAATTGTAAAGCTATTTCAAATACATTTCATATATATAGATAATCAAAATTGATCTCATACAAGATAATAGAAAAACAGTCACATAAAACACAAATAAGACAAATCTATTTCTTTTTAAACTTTTATTCACAAGTAAGACGATAAAATAACAATAAAAGGAAGGAAGGTATGTGTGTGTATTTTCAAATTAAATACAGTTTGTATGAATTAGTCTCCAACAAATTTGAAATCCTATAACCAAGTAACGCAACAGAATAAGAATTTGTATTGCAATCACATGACACATACTCAGCAGACATCAAAGTTGTAGCCTACTCGTTGAAACAGAAGTCGACGGCGATGGCGGTTCATCAAGAATCAGGAATCCATCACAATCACTCATTGTTTGTTTAAAATAGTCTAACTATAAAGGCAATCACAAAACCTTTTATCAAGGCTTAGAGAGAAAGAAATACGCAGTTTCCAAAATTATGATATACGCCATAAAATTATGAACCAGTGTAGGCTAACCTTTTTTATTTGTTACAACAGTAGTGTACGTGTGTAAAACTTTTTTTCATTAATCAACGTTTTAGCAATGAAACTAATATTTAACCTAAACACTCTTCTAAACCGTTCACAGCATATTTAATATTGAATTCAAACAGTTTCGTTCGGTTGGTTTAATTTCTATCCATAAAACGTGTCATAATGCGTAGTAGCAAAATGTTATGAAAAGCCCGATTTGTTTTTTTGAATTGATGTGCATGTTATTACGTTTGCATATCAAAATAAGTGGCAAACTTTTGCATGTTATTACTCTCTGTAACACACGATCGTAGATTAGAATGTGTTTGCCAATGTTTGGCGATTGTAAGTAGTATCAAGTACTCATTTGAGGTTAGGGCAATACAATCGGCAATGCACAACACAAAACGGTGTTATAATTTCGTTGATATAAAAAACAAACAGTTATCCCTCAGTTTGATTTAAAAATGATTAAATGTCATACAAATTCGGTTGTAGGTTTTTGTTTACTTTTATACCGCCTCCATACACTGGCCAAGTCTATAGTCGAGCAAATACGAGCGTGACAGTGTAAATGCGTAGTAGTTTGTTGTTATTAACCTCTGTTACTCTCGATGTTTTTGTACATTATTATATTACTCGCCGAGTCGTACGTAACCAGACGAAACATTCGGCCATTCTGTGGAGGCGGCTTTATCAATGCTGTAAAGGCATCTCGTCATCATTCGTGATTCGATCGTGAACCTATAAACTCGCGAATGCCGGTCAAAGTTGAAAGTTGCTGTCGTGAGCAAAGGCGTGTCAATAGAATGTCAACGGACGAAAAAGATGTTATGAATAAAAGTGAAAGAAAAATGTGGTTGATAAACAGTGAAAACTGATTTTTTGTAGTTCTAGGGTGTACCGCACCGACTTAGTACTGGCGCCGTTAGTGGTACCGAACCGAATTCGGTAATTCTTTTTATACTGAACCGGTACCGATTTTTCGGTGCACCGCAGACCCCTACTGCGAAGTGATTGTTAGGCAAAGATCTTAGGTTAAGATTGTCCCACACATCGTGCAAACAGACCTAAACATTCGACCGAATATCCTTCCAAATGTTCAGTGAATATTCCGTCCCGTATTCTTGCTACTAGTAAACTATGGCCCAACAAATGCGAACTAAGGCGAGCGCGATAGTGAACTCAGTGTGCTGTTGAATGTTCGGGATAGTTCGCCTCGCCATGATTCGTGTTCGCCTGTGCTCCGTTTTTTGTCGGGTTTTTGGCACGAATCAAAGGAGACGAGTGGAAGCGAATGGGCGAGCATGGTATTGCATGGTATTGGGAGAGCGTGTACTTGGTTAGTTTGTTATGCATATTCAATTGATATGGTGCAAGACTCTTTTTCGCAACTCATTCCGAAAATTCGGCGATAGAGTACTGGTACCAACAAGTTTGTGCCACACTTCTCGCGACTACACTGAACATTCGGAGTTCGGCCGAATGTTCGGGCGTATTCGCGAGAAGTGTATGGGGCAGTCTTTATTGGTTAGGCCTAACACAAAATATTTTAATTTGCCTTCAACCTAGTGAAATTTCTGTGCCCATATGTTTAAACATTAGTTTTATGTGGGAACAAATATTTAAATTACAAATAAAATTCTTTATTTTTCCGGTTCAATACAAAACAATTGTTATACACAAAACGTAATGACTAATATTTACATAAAATAACATAGAGGAGCCCTACCTTGGCTGTCAGAATAAAGTTCCACTTTTATGTTTTATTTTCTTTCTCAACTCAGCTGAAGATATATTATCTGAAACACTCTTCCTACATCTTATTTTTACTGCATAACCACTATTATTGCTAATATTTGTGACTGGTTCAACCAGACACTCGTGTTCATGGACTTTACTGTTCAAAATTTCAAATTTGTTACGAGTACCCTAGCAGTGGCCAATGGTGTATGTGGGAAATGGCCAAGCAGATTTGGCGAATTTGCAGACCTTTTTTTGAAAATTCTTATAAATTCAACCGTAGAAGTAAACCTAGCCAACCTTATATTCATTTTGATCAGAAAGAACAGGAGATTCTAGAAGTAATAAAATAATAAAGATCTAGAAAAGTAGTTTTTTCGGTAAAGTGATAAGAATAAAAGAAATTAGAATTTATTTTGAAATTTCAAAAGCAGCCTCAGTGAAATTTGTCTACAGATTTTTTATGGAAAATTTATTATATACATTTTGTAGACAATCTAATTCCCTACGTAGAAATATATAACATTTTGGGGAAAGAATTTCTTTTTGTAAGTTTTAGGGGCCTAATATAATAACATACGGAGAAACAAAAAAAGTGTAAATTGTACAGTGTTAGTTTGTGTTGTAAAAAAGTTATGTAATATATGTATATACTAATAATGATATACACATATTTGTAAAGCCAAAGAAGTAAGGAATCTAAAATAGTCATAAAGTTGATGGTAAAAATTATTATCACTTATAAATATTGTAAATAAAAGAAAGTTTTAATATTTTTGCGTATTTGTAAATAAATAAATTGCACAATATTTAGTATATAACTATTTTACAAAATTCTTTTACACCAAACCAATATAAAAATGTTTTAGTGTATTCAATTACCTATATAAAAATGTATAACACCTAGGGTAAATTATTTTGTTTATATGTGTTATGTAACAATATGTTATGTAAACAAAACAACACTATTTATAAAAACTATTTCTCACACTTCAGTAATATTTATGTATAATATAATGCATAAAGATTACTGTTATATACACACAAACACTTCACTAACACTAAAAATCCGAAATAATAATATATATTTAGTAATAATTCACAGATATAAATACTGAACACATACCATTGATATTCAAATGGATTTCAAATGGAATAATTTCAAGGTTATTGTTGATTTGTAGAAATGTCGTAATAGCAGGGGACATAAACATTAATGTATTAAAAAATGACAAAGATTGTAAAGAACTATGTAGTATGTTAAAAACTCACGGTATGTCTTTTTTAGTAAATTTCCCAACAAGAGTAACTGATAAAAGTAAAACATGTATAGATAATTTTTTAACAACAATACCAAAAGAAAAAACAAGAGTCGAAGGGGTAATCACACACCTTTCAGACCATGATGGCCAAATTTTAGATCTTATCATTGACTCTCCTGCCTCTGAAAATACAACTAAAATTATGTACAGTAGAGGTTTCTCAAAAGATAACACAGACCATTTTTTCAAATTACTAAAAAATGAAAATTGGAAAGATGTCTATTTTTCGAATGTTGAGGATAAATATGACACTTTCCTAAATATATTCTTATATTACTTTAATATAGCATTTCCAAAAAAAATCAAAAGAAATAGTAACAAGCACAAATCTTGGGTAACAACTGAATTAAAAAAAGAGAGACAGAATATTATTGAGTTAGAAAAAAAAGCTAGGGAAAAGGGAGATACTGAGTTAAAAAAATATGTAAAAGAAAAAAATAGGCAGTATAAAAATCGATTGAGACAATCAAAAAGTGAATTTTATAATAACAAAATTTTAAATTCTGAAAATGTCATAAAGACTACTTGGAAAATTGTAAATGATGAAGTTGGAATCTTACCTAAAGATAAAACAAATATAAAACTACTTATAAATGATAAAATTGTGTCTAATCCGCTAGCTATTAGTAAATTATTTAATGATTACTTTGTTAATGGAATCAAACAATTGAAAGGAAATGTTAATATGATGTATGATGTTCCAGAAAATAATACCACAAACTGCACTTCTCCTCATACTAAATTGTTACACTGTGAACCAACAAATGAAAAAGAAATTAGTAAAATTATAGATTCTCTAAAGAATAAGCATTCATATAGTTTTGATGAAATTCCTGTATCTATCATAAAGGGGGCAAATGTTCATTTATGTAAAATCCTAGTTCATCTGGTGAATTCTTCCCTAGTATCTGGTATATTTCCAAAAAAACTGAAACTGTCTAAAGTCATACCTGTGCATAAAAAGGGATGCGAAAAGGATATGTCTAATTATCGACCAATATCAATCTTGCCATCATTCTCAAAAATTTATGAAAAAATCATGTACAAAAGGCTGTCTGACTTCTTGGAAAAAAATAACATTCTTGATGATACCCAGCATGGTTTTCGTCCAGGGAGATCAGTATTAAGTGCAGCAGTAAATTTTATTGAATCAATAATAGAATCAATAGATAACGGTGAAGAAGTCATTGGTATTTTTATGGATTTAACAAAAGCCTTTGAAAGTGTAGACCATGACCTGCTATTACAAAAATTAGCAGGTTTTGGAGTCAAAGGAATTTCGTACAAATGGTTTGAGTCATATCTATCGGAGCGCTATCAATATGTTGAAATAAATACTTTTCATCAGAATAGGGTCGCAGGTGCAGCGTCGGACCTGTGTTTGGTCTCTTGTGGTGTTCCACAGGGATCTATTCTGGGTCCGCTGCTGTTTCTGTGCTACCTAACCGGATTTTCAAAGTCTCTTCAAAATGTCACACAAAATAATTTATGCCTATATGCTGATGATGCAAACTTAAAAATCTCAGCAGTAAACCAGGATAATATTGAACTCTTAAGTTTCTTGGAATTGTCCAATGTCAAACAGTTCTTAGACACAAATGGTCTATTGTTGAATTCTGAAAAGACAAACTTTATGGTATTCTCAACAAAGCAAAACCGGAGAAAAATAGCCCCAAATATAACTATTGAAGAAAAAATCATTGAACAAGTTAACAAGACAAAATTCTTGGGGTTGAATATTGATGAAAACTTTTGCTGGGATCATCATATTGAACATATAGTTAATAAAATTAGCTCCGGTTTATATGCACTTAAACGTATGGCCTGTTTGTGTAATATTAATATCTTAAAAAAAATCTATTTTGCCCTCATACACTCACATATATCATATGGTATTTGTTTGTATGGAGCAACAACAAAATTAAATCTTGATAAAATCTTGAAACTGCAAAAAAAGGCCATAAGATCTATTTGTAATCTAAAACGCGAAAAATCTGCCAAAGAATACTTTAAGAATCTTGAAATCTTAACAGTATATGGTCAGTATATTTTTGAATGTATATTATATTTTAAAACGAATACGAAATTACAAATCAAAATTACAACTCATCAGTACGACACAAGAAGAAAAATGGAAAAAAATCTTGATAAACATAGATTAGAATTCTACACAAAAAAAACTACCTACATGGGGAACAAATTTTTTAAAGCACTCCCAGATGAACTAAGATTAGAACACAATTTAAATAAATTTAAATCCAAATTAAAATCCTTCATAATAAACAAACATTTATATTCTTTTCAGGAGTTTTACAATAAAAATTAGATTTAAATCGTATTGGGAGCAGCATGTGCTTGCTTTGGGGTTGGTGGGCCCTGGTCCTATGTATATGTTAAATATAAGTGTGACGCCATTTATTGTATTATATGTACAAAGACAAATAAAGATTTATGATTGATTGATTGATTGATTGATTCAATACAAGATGGCCTACAGACAACCTGGACAAAATATGATGAAATAAATCCTTTTGGGAAGAACAAAAATTGCAACCAGTGCTGCTATTGGCAAAACCAAATTCTTCTACATTTCTTCCTCTTCAAAATGACATATTATTTGACTAGTAACTATAACTTACACTGCATGTAAATCCGATTTTCCTGACAATCCGATTCGGATAGCTGGCCATTCGTTATAGAGACCAAAAAACACCTGTTTTCAAAAAATCATATTATCTGTCCAATGAAAATTTTGTTCAAAAAATAAATACCAAACTATAGTACAATTGTTTAGCAGTGCATTGGTACCAATCCCAACTTCCTGCGACAAAAATTACCCGAGCTGGGTAATTTCAAAAATATAGTGTTTTTCCATTGTCTGAGCGTCGGCTGCAAAAATCGCGTCGCGCCAAAAATTCATTCGTTTTATAATCATCGTGACATATTTATACAGCTGCTACACGGTTCATTTATGTAATAAAATGAAAGTTCAGAATATTATCTTTCAAATTATATATATATATATTGTTCACTTATAATATATATATATATATATATATATTAGAGATGTGCGAGTACAGGTTTTTTAAGTCGAGTCAAGTAAATGGCAAAAGATTCGAATCTCGAGTTCGAGTCAAGTATACAAATAAAAAACACATGGGTCGAGTTAAATTGGATCAAAACAGTGTATAGGGTTCCATTTATAAATGTTGTTATTAAAATATACTTTTCTAGTCACTATGCCCTGAAAATAACAATAGTAAGTCAAATAAATGGATTCCTGCTTCATTGGTAAAAGATAAGTACATTTATCTGAAAATAAATCTTAACAAAGTTATTGCCTAACATTTTGCCATGAAGGTCAAATACTTTTAATATTTTGGTATTAAGGTTTTTATAACCTATATGGTATTAACAGTTTCATTAAAAAATAATTTAAGTTTTTTATTTTATTTCCTATTTTTTTATTTATCCTATGTTTTATTGTATATTATGTTTAGGCCTAAGCTACATCTTTCTACGAGTGGAGGAACTAAAATTACATTTAGGCCTAAAAGTTAAAATAAACTTTATGTTAATATTTAAAAGGCCTATTACATGTTAAAGCATTAACCTACTTACTTACCACACAAAATGTATTTACTAACATATCTTAACATTAATTTTAACACTAATAGTCCTAATAAGAACAATCAGTTAATAAAAACATGAAGATACTATGTTTGAAAGTGCCCGGCAAATCAATTGATAAAATTGAAGCTATGTCTTAAATAGAGTTTCAAAATATTAAGAATGATTTAAAAAATCATTAATGGAACTTAAACAAAGCCTAAACAAATCACTTGTCTTTAAAATCAGCTCAATGCCAAAGGACAATAGTTAAGCCTAAAATTAATGGATGGAATTTTGTTGAGTCTCTTTTGACACAATTTCAATTACTATGGAACAAAAAACAAGCACAAACTTCTTATGCTTACCTATTAGATTTCATTACAGATTTGTTTTTGATATTTTACTTGTTTTTACAAAGTTAGGTTAACCTAAAAATGGACTATGACTATACATGCAGTGTTCATACAACTCAATCTGAAGGTCCTGGTAAATCTTCCTTTTTGGTGTAAAGAGTAGGCTAACACAAATTTATAAGCCACAACTGTCTTATTTATTAATAAAACACTAAAATTCACATCACAACTAACTCTTATCATCTCAAATGCGTTGACACTCAATTTGAATTTACAGACGACGCGCGGCCGCGGACGACCCGTGGTAGCGCGGGTAAACGGCGGAAGTAAACTCGCTCGAAACCTTCGAGTTTCAGTAAAACCTCGAGTTTCAGAGCCGAACTCGGCTCGAACTCGAAATTTCGAGTACTCGCACATCTCTATATACAGTTGATTATTTGAGGTTTTATAACGTTACAAAATATTTCGTCCCAGACTATCTTGTATTGACTTCTTGTATTGAATTTGTATATCTTGTATCTTGTTATTGGATAGTTGGCCACGGCTAGGATTAATTCGTCTTTCGTCCTATTTAAAATTGCCTGAACTTTGCTTTCTGTATTAACACCACTAGCTTGATCTGCTGAGACGAAGCTCTCCCTGTTAACACATGACTTGAATAGAAGATTTTTAGTTCTTTTAGAGTCGATTTTCAAATATTGGCTACTATACCAAAAATAAGCAAGACATGACTGCTTAGATATTACGTCACTCCTGTGTACCTGGAGCTGAGTTTTACTAATCTCAATCAAATATGAACATTATTATCAGCCAACCCCCTTAGCAGTCATCAGCTTATCAGTTCCCTTTAGCAGCCAGTCAACAAATAATACCATATATATACCACAATCAACTGAATTGTTTTGCTGCGGACACTACACTTTTGAAGTTTGCTTGTTCAGAATTTGAGAGTTTGTAAAATATTCCTTTGGCTGGTGTTAGATTGTGTTGACCAATTGAGTCAAAGTGTTAAAAGGTGTTTTCAGGTTTAGCATAAAACACAGACTCCAGTGTGAGCCTGAGCCTTTACCACATGTCTGCATCATTAATTGGAATGAAAAGATAGTTTTGTCTTTAAGTGATGATGCCATGAGTTTTTTCTTTAAGTGATGATGCCATGAATTCCATGTCATTGAAACTCCTGAATGCATGACTTTCACCAGGGTAGATAAGGCTTACATCAACATTTTTAATTTTAGACTTTAAAGTTTTAAAATAAATTTCAATAGTATCATCTGTTACCCATTCATTTCCCAATAACGCAAGACTGTAACTACTGTATTTTCAGATTGGCTCTCAGTGCTTAGGAACTTAGTGGCTTTAACTTTTTCTTTTTGTTTACCCTCAGATAAATCTTGTTGAGGATGTTGTAACTGGTCTTTTAAACGTAATATTATCTTCTCTTTAGTGTCACATCGGTTAGCTGTGATATTTTTTGTTTAGACGGGCAACTTCGTCATTAAAGCTGTTATTAAGTTCTTCAGATTCTTCCTCAGCAATTTTAAGAGATCTTTCCTCTTTTTCCTTTTGAAACTGAAGTTGACTATTTAACTCACAAATTTCAGCTATACTAATTTAATTTTGATTTTCTTGCTCTTCTTGATCTGGATCAAAAACGTAATCAATCTCGTCTTCCACAGCATCAAGTTTCAGCTTCTCGGAGTGCTTTTGTCATACTTATTGTTATCCTTCATGCAGGTAGGATTTCACTGTGATACTTCTTAAAATTAAATAGTTCAATATTTTTACAAACTGCAGTTTGTTTGATGCCAAAAAAGTTACATGAATCGATTACCTTCAATCTTATTAATATGTGCAGGCCAGGGCTGATGCCCTCTAACTTTAGCAAAAACTTTTTCATTTAAAGAAAACATACTAATTCACTACTCAAGAAGCAAAACAAGAACAAAAATAAAAAGGTCTTATTAAAATTCAAAGTCAGAATATTTAGCAATGTTTATAAACAACTTCTGACAGACCCGAAATATGTAATCCTTTCATCAAGGAAGTGAGTCACCTTGCAAGGCAGATAAGTTGACAGGTGGTAGGTCAGAGTTCAGCTCAGCTCAGTGCCCGCTTACCAGATCTGAAAAGCTGATAAGCTACAATTTGAATCTTTCAACCTCTTCTTCCAAATATTCTGCAATAAATGTAGACTGTTTTTCTCACCTCACTTTGCTTCTTTTGATTAAGAATTTGAAATGGCACTATATATTAATTTACTGATTTTTAATACACCATGTCACACAAAATTTAATGCAAAATAATAACTTTTTCTTACTTAAAACTTGAAAAAATCCAGGAGCACATGTAAAAGGGCAACTTATAACTGTGGGTCCATCCCCACTCATATGACTCACTGACTATGTTTTGAATTAATAAAAAAATAGAAACACTGCACTGCTTTTACAAATTTCTTTAATATCAACACATGGATATCTAGTTCAGTTTATAATATGCATCCAGGTGTAATTATTTGGGTTGGTTTGTAATAGGTAACCATGTTCAAACCAAACTAGAGAACTCATAACTCTCAGTGTTACAGTCTGTTTGAAAGTATAATTTCTGTACTGATTGTTACATAATTTTAAGGTCGTCCCTGGAAGAAGTGTTGCAAAACCTTGTATGCTTTCAAAAATAAATAGTAATTTTACTAGACAAGGCTTCATTGTGTAAAACTTTTGTATTTACAGTTTGGAATCTGATTTATTTCTAAAAGTTTTACTAATATTGAAATATATTTTGATCACTAAAATATAAAGTTTGTACAGAACTTCCATGCCCTTTCTTATCAACAAAAACAAGTAATGTACCTGTGAAAAATTGTAACTGTTAACAGGAACGCTATGAAGAAATGTCAGGTAACAAGTACCTGTATGGGTCGCATTACTCCACTCCTGGCTTCGTGCTGTTTTACCTCACAAGGCTCTACCCTCACTACATGCTTTGTCTCAACAGCGGGACGTTTGACAAGCCTGATAGGATGTTTAACAGGTAAATGCTAGTTGACATACAATAACTATAGTTGTAGTCTGCTGGCCTTTTGTGATCAAAATATACTACATGAAAACTATCGATATGTAATTTTGCTGGCATTAATTTTTGTTTACTGAGGTGTTATTTTGAAGGTCTGAATTTTTGAATTGGGAATAACAAAAATAATATATTGAATCAATCAAGGTGCTCTTCAGATTGGTCATGCAGATCACAGAATAAATTTAATGTCTTGATTAGTTTTCTCATCAATTATAAAATTATATTTTTGTTCTAAAAATCATGAATCATACAGTATAGTTACTAAATCCTTATTAATGTCTACATAAAGTTTGTCTTTTTTGAAATTGTTATTAATTTTAAATGAAACAGAAATAATTTGATAAATTTCACACTAAAAAAAGAGGTTGGCAGCCTCTTGTCCCCTTACTTTGCCTGTCTACATAGACTTCAGATCTGTGTGTGGAATGTATCCAGCTAAGGTAGGTGAGCCTTTACAGTACGAGTTGTACATTACTGACAGAATCTATTTGTCAGGACTGGAATTCGAAACCAAGCCAGGCTGCTGCCATGGTTTTGGATTCCGTTTCCTTGACCATTACGCCAGTAAAGCTCACCACTTTGCGTAACCCTAGGTGTCGCATCAAAAAACCTGAAATGTTACGCCATTTTTTTAACTTATGCAGAATTTTTATATAAAATGCTATAAAAAAATAAACAAGTATACATTTTCTTAGAGAGCAGAAAATGGGCTATCTTTTAATATAAAATTTGTTGGCCTAAATCTATGGTATAACAATCCGGCTTGGGTTCAAATCTAGACAACCCAAAAAAAAAAACTATTTTTGATGTTACGAGACCCGTAGAATATATTTAGACAGCCATAATCAAAAATCCAAGATATACATTTTGTTCAAAATTTAATAAAGAAAAAGAAAATATACATATATATATATGTATATATTATATATATATACATATATATATATAATACACAACAACGTAACCTCACATTACAGCATTCCTATTGAAAACATAACTAGGAACTAGCCGTTTTTAGCTGATTAAAACCGGCTGCAAAAGTATTAGTTCGCAAAAGGGCAAACATTATTAGTTGCCATGAAGCCCAGACGTTGCCGATCACTTTGGTGTAATGGATGGTTCGAAACGACCGATCGTCAACGAGATATACACGCTAAACTGGATGTCTGCAAAGTCGACTGAAATCAGTCGATTAACACTCGAGCGTCAAAAAAAGTCGACTGAAATCAGTCGATTGACACTTAGAGGGTTAAGCCCAAAATTGATTTTATTGAAGTTAAAGTGTTATAAAGCCACAGTCCAGTGGTAGCAGTTCTTCGAGACCTATGACAGGCAGATGCCACATGACTTGAAAAATAATCCAGAACAGAGCCACTGAACCAGAAACACTGAGATCAGGAAAAACCAAACGGTTCTGGAACATTCCAAACAATCGAACACACGTTAGATAGAGTCTAGAACAATATTGATAACTTGCCGAGTGCTCTGTCAATCATTAAGACTCGGAAATTTCCAACAATTCTTTTCTTGATTGAGGATCTTTATAAAACAGTTTTTTTTGCAGTTAATATATTCATTGCTGAGAAATTTAGAATATTCCCATGTCATCAAAGTAAAGAGCAACATGAATGTGACGAGTTTTTGTTCTAGTTCATATGATTTTTCAAAATAATAGTTATTAATGAGAAATCTTGGTTTTCACCTATACAGACAAGTGTCGGCTTGTTTCAGTGTGGCCGATGTGTGGCGGAATGTTTTGAACAACTCAGCCGACTTCAAAGAGTTGATTCCCGAGTTTTACGACCCCAGTAACAACGGAGACTTTCTGTGCAACAAGTTCGGCATCAACTTTGGCTACAGATCGGACAACTCTAAGGTCGGCGATGTGGAGCTGCCTCCTTGGGCTGAAGGTACCGAGTTTCACCAGTTTTGTTTTTTCATACTTGTCAACACCAATGGCATTTTTTTTTTAACGTTCTGATAGTGATCGGTATAAACCCAAGACTTGTTACTAATGTCGACCTTGTGTTAGAAAGTATAATTTATAGACTATAATATGTCTGATGGATCCAGTTTATAACCTTCGTAAAACTGCCAAGATTTTTTTGGGATTTATCTGGGAAACCCCTCATTTCCCTAAATTTAGGACTAAGTTAAATTATATGATGTGATATCCTCACATATCCATGAGTAATCTCAATTCGTTATGGTTCACAATTTCTGGAAAGTCAGGGAGAGTCAGGGTAAATCAGAGAATTTGAAAAAGGCCAGGGAAACTCAGAGAAAAAGTAAAAATATTGCCAAAAGTCAGGGAAAATGCTTGATATTTTATAAAATTCAAGGAAAGTTGTTGATCAATCGTAAACGCAAAGCAATACTGTGCGGAAATCAAAACTTATCCGATTTTGGTTAAACCGGTTTTTACTGTGCAACAAGAAGGAAGTGAACCATAACTGGTAAATGTATTGGATAACAACAAGCTGTAAAAATTAAAATACAATATACAAAATAAACAGGAGGCCATGGGGAAAGTGAAGGCCCATAAATATATTTTTTTAAATATTACCTATTTTAAATAAAGTGCACATTCCGTATCAATAGTCAGGGAAAATTATTTGTTATTTGTTTGTTATTTTTATATGTATTTCCATAACAGAAGTTAAATTTAAGAGCTTTGTAAGACCCATAGGAAGTATAACAATCCTTAAGCATGTACAATCGTCGACATGCAATAAATTCGCTTATAGCCTCTGAAAAAAAGATTTTCCTTACTCTTTCCAGTATAGTAATATCTTTGTGAATTTTATCGTGTTCTAATTAATTGTTTGCTGGCAGTGTAGCAAAAACGTGACGCACTGAAGTTTTAACCCTTTGCGATCGGAATGCATATTTGCCGCTATTCCTCAGCGGTCGCGCGGCCAGCTCTACTGGCCGCCGCCATTAGCACGCGGAAGTCGGATTTTTTTCCACAGCAGTTGTCCTTTGCGATCGGACGGCCAGCGGTGCTGGCCAACATGAAATCCAACGAACGCTCGGGCGTCCAGCAGGACTGGCCGACAACAATGTTTTCGTTTGTAATATTCCAACTGTGGTATAATGTCTGTAGAGTGCTGCAACCTAGTGAGGAATTGTTAAACTAAACGATCAGCAGGCTTGCAACATTATATCGTAAGAATTATGGTGTAAACAACTAAAATAAACTCCTGTTGTTCTGGCACAAGTGCTGTCATAATCATCATTGTTTTGGTTCAGTTTTATGTGATTTTAGCTGTGTTTTGGTGATTTTCTCGAGAGATTTGTGTTTATTTGTATTTTTAATTAAGTTTTAAGTTTTATTGTACATGATTATAAGAACACTTGTACGTTTACGTATAGACCTACACTTATATTACAATTAGGCCTACAATAAAATTGTTTTATCCCGTATAAACATTGATTAGTAAGAATGGGGTTATGTTTTTTTCCCCCCGTATATTTAACTAAGTAATAATGAACGATCATTAAAGATAAGACGAATTGAGAGACGTTTTATTTAAATTTAAATCCCCTATGCTAACATTGAAGGTTTTCCGTGAAAATAATTCCGAGCTGCGGGGAGCGAGCCGCCATGATAAATGCCGAGGTGATGCGTAGTGGGACGTGGCCAATACAGCTGGCCGTCCGACCGTCGGAACCAAGTTAGTACGGAAAGAATTCCGACTGGCTGCCGACTACGTTGTGGCCACTCCTGCTGGCCTTCCGATCGCAAAGGGTTAACGGAAAGAAATTTGTCTTTTTGTTATTACCGTATCTTGAAAATGCCTTTGCATTCCCAATATGAGGAATATTAACAGGGAATTGTTACTATTAATTAAATAATTTCTTTATTAGCATGATACGTGTTGTTACAACTAAACAGGATGAATAAAATACGTCTTGCAACACTATAAAGTATATTTACACTTATACTGTACTTACGTATAAGACGGTAAAATATACACAAAAGATGGTACAAGGCGATCGATTTCAACCAGTTACACCGGTCATCATGATGACACCAGTTGATTGGGCATGATGATGACCGGTGTAACTGGTTGAAATCGATCGCCTTGTACCATCTTTTCTGTATATTTTACCGTCTTATATGTAAGTACAGTATAAGTGTAAATATACTTTATAGTTTTGTCTTTTTGTGAAATTTGAAATATTTTATTTATAATAATTTATTAACTTCTTGATGGTGCAGGTCCAAAAGACTTTGTCACAAAGATGAGAGAAGCGTTGGAATCGGACTATGTGTCTCGAAATCTTCACAACTGGATTGATCTAATCTTTGGCTACAAACAGACAGGAGAGGAAGCGCTCAAAGCTGACAATTGTAGGTAAATGTTCAACTTTACATGTATACCGTTAATTAAAATATCGTGGAAAAATATTATCTGCAGTTCCCTTTCTAGCTTTGTGCTGCCTTTGCAATTTTAATAGAATTAGAATTGTTGTTTGTAAATAAATAAATGGTGGTTACAAACTTATACAATATACATAACTTATTGTTTAACTAAGAATGAGTGATCTGTAGGGGTCGGGGGTACCACAAATTTTAGATCGGTACGGTTCGGTACGGTAAAAGATTTTGTACCTCGGTTCTCGGTACAAATTCGGTACAGTACAATGTACCGTCATATATATTAATTTGTATTTATCATAAAAATATTGAGTAATACATAAGGCTATAAACAATTGTTAACATTTATTTGATTGAAATAAAAATAACTATACCATGGATGAAAATATTTTTAAAAACTTGCCACTTTGTGGAGTGCTGCGATTTGATATTTTGCTTATTATTATTAATACAAATTTTTGAAATATTCATGATAAATGAATTAAAGAACTACTTGAAGGTCAATCAATTGCAAGTTGCTAAACTGATTAATTGCTTTCAATATAAATCAAAAATATTGATTTAAAACATACAAACAGCAAAAACTAAAATTTTATAAATACCATTCTTTGATGTATTAGGAATATATATTATCAGTAAAATAAGATAACTTTAAAAACCCAACTATATATTATGATGTGAAGGTAAACAAATTATAAATTAAACCTTTAAATACTGAAGATTAAAATTATACTACCATTTGAAATGAATTATGTTAGTGGTTATTTTTTAATTAATTTCCAACTATTTTTGAAAACAACTTAGTATATAATTTAAAATCAATTTTACTACTATGCTTGAATAACAATAATAATAACACATATCAAAATCATTTTGTTTTGAATTCATAATTGAGAAAGAACGTGATCAAAAGATAAGTATTCCTTTTCTCACTCAAGGAAACATATTGGACAAACCGGACTCCTCCCCCCTCACCCATCATGCTTTCCTAGTCTAAACCTTTATTATCTCAAGGTCAGGTTTTTTGCCCGGCCCGACCCAACCCCTCCCCGCTCCCTTCGCCCACCTTTCTTATATTCATTCTCGTATAGCTATAAATAACATCTGTCAATATCTCTTTTCGTATTAGTTGAGACGAGTTTTGGGCCTTATTTTTCCTTAAAGGAAATGACTAGTTATCAACAGGAGTCTCATTTCAACCACTTATGTTGTTGAACATTGTTCAGCTTATCTCTGTTTATTGTTTGACACAGTAAACTGTACCGCACCGAAACTGTACCGGGGTTATGTTCTGTACCGAACCGATGATGGTAATTAGTTTTGTACTGTACTGGTACCGTTTTTTCGGTGCACTGCAGACCCCTAGTGATCTGTCAATAAACATATCCCTAGAAATAGAACTTGTAGTTCTTGTTATAACAAAAGTTTAAAAGGGGTGGTAGTGACTTGTTGGTTCTGCATATGGCATTTTTTAACAAATAAATGATCATACAAGCAATGAAATGGTAAAAGTGAGATTTCATATTTTATAGTATTTTAATACCATTATATTAATAGGTAAGCACAACACTGTTTCTCCTTTTTTCTCAGCGTGTGTACATCGTAAGAGAAATTCACTCACTCCGTTAGAAAGATATTGTCGTGTAGATGTGCAGAAACCCCTTATAATTTACATCGGCCCTCAGAGTTTTCCCCCTTAGGCGTTCCAAGTTTCAACGTTAATCTTATAAAAGAATAGTAATCAATTGAATTGTATATTTGTCAGCTGAAATAATAACGAATGCTAGCACAACGGAAAGAACAGATTTAAATAAAAAATACTACTGGAATGGTAACACCCTTCTCTTATTCGTTTTACCTCCACATCATAAATTAAAGATGGGTGTGAAGAGGAGAGGGGGAGGGAGGAGGAGAGTGATAGAGAGAAAGAGAGGTTATTCGTGAAGTTTAGCTTAAGGACACTGGTTCTAATGCATTTTATTTAACTGCTCACGTAGAATTTGTATTCGTATGTGCTTTGGGTTTACGTAGAATTATTTTTGGTTGAGTTTCGACCTCTGGGCGATCACTAGTGTTATATAATTTGCTAAAATAAGTGGTAATAGGTGTCTAAAATAATTAAAAACTACTTGTAATTTCATAGTATCATCTTGTAATAGTAATAGTCATCTTTATCCTGTGTAACAAAGTATACATTTCATGGAATGAGTCAGACGGTGAGTTTTAACAAAGTATTAATAGGAAGTAGCAAACCACTAAAAAAACTAACATTTTGCGCTACATTTGCGTCTAAAGGCTGCTTCTTTTGTGGAGGATCCACCTCAGGTCTAGTCAAAGTGAAAGGGGGTTGCATTTGGGGTCATCGACGTCATGGGCCTAATTATACCATTAGTACTCCAACTTAATTGCACCTTAAGCACTCGCCCATTGAGTTAAAAATGGCTTCAAACACCAGAAGGTTCAAACCCTTGGTTTTTATAAGCTTGGATTAGCTGCCCTGTTGGCAGTAAATTGTTAACAAAGTGAACACTTGCCTGTGAGGTTAATCTTTTGTGTCTTGTATACTGTATAGTGACAAGTATAGAAGAGGGTCTGTGTTGTTACTGTATACCTTAGCCTAATTTGTTGTTGTGTTGGCAGTGTTCTGCGACGTGTGCTATGAAGGCGTGGTGGATCTGAGTGCTATCACTGACTACAACAAGAGACATGCGATGGAGGTGCAGATCATGGAGTTTGGCCAGATACCGAAGCAGATCTTCCTCCAGCCGCATCCCAGGAGGATCACATTCAGAGTGGACCGACCGGTCGCCAGCGCCAGTTGTGCGGGTGAGCGTTGGCTCGGGGAATGCTGAGGGAGAACATACTGATTTGTGCTGTAGACAAATATTCATTCACCTCATTTAACGGGACCTGTGGCAGAAAAATCAATTTTTGAAAGGTTAAATCAATTACAGTAGAGTTCCACTATTCCGAATCCCGGTATTCCGAAAATCCGCCTATTCCGACCTTGACTATTATTGAGTTTGGAAATTACTTAAAAAGGAGATATTAAGATGACGTTAGTTTTTTGTGAAAAAGCATAAATTTATTGTCACACAAAAAAGTTAAAAATAATGGCTATTAGAGAATACAGTTGAACTCTGTTGGCTAACCCTCATAAAAATACTGTATAAAACACATATATCCTAAGCTAAATGAAACTTTGCTGGAGTAAACAAACACTGACCTAGATTCGACTAGACAATTTACAGTGCACTGTGTCGTGTTTGGAATGGTAGAGAGAGAGGGATTGGTGGGGTGCAGTGTTGAGTCTATTTTTACAACACTGTCAATCTTCTGTGCTCTGAGTCGTCAAAGGTCACTGCCCTTCCCTTCCGACTTTCACTAAACCTGTTCATAAGCCGATCAGTACTGTTTAGGTTTAGAGCTGACACTAGCAGGTGACCCCGCCCTTAATTAATGCATTAACAAGACGGTATGTTGATATTATTAATGAAATCCGTCTATTCCAAATTCCCGCTAAACCAAACGGGGTTCAGTGTATTTTATTCATCAAGTATATTTCTAAGAAAATATATGCAGAAGCAAAACTGGCAGTATAATTGCATTTTGTAACAGCTGCAATATATCTTACAGTTATCTGGTACCAGATACAGTTTATCTGGTATTATTTTAATAACATCCTATAATCAGAACTGTCAAACCACTTACATTTGATATTTTGGCAATCACTGATCACGAAAAACGCATTGTGCTGATTCATTTTCTGTGATAATTGCTGTTTGTTTCAATTCAATTCAATTCAATTCAAACATCTTTATTCATTAACTGTACAAGTTTACAGATTGAATAGTGTCATGCAGGTACTATCACTGTACTGCAACTAAAAATAAGAAACTAATCTAAGCTACAACTTAACAGTTGAATCTACAGAACAGTTTTACTAAAGAAAAGTACAAACAAAAATAAAACCTGAGAGAAAATAGAAAAAATTATTTATGTAAGCAAAACTACCCTGCTGCGTCTAGACAATAGAACTCCTCAATTGAGTAAACAGGATGACTTGTGAGGTATGCCTTTAGTGCTTTCTTGAATTTTGTATCATTTGTTATGTTTCTTATTTCTACTGGAATATATTTTAAGAGTTTAGAACCCATATGCGAAGTTTTTTTCTTAAAAAATTCTAGGTTGTGTTTCTCAATTTTGAGACGATGTCTCGTGTTTATGTCTTAGTTATAAAATGTGTCTGATCACAAGAAATTTATTCATGATAATGCGAAAAATGTAACTGTGTTCTTGAAAATAATTCTGTAGGTTTGAAGAACTTGAAGGCAAAATACATAACCTCTCACAGAAGAATAGTCTGGATCATGTAACATTAGAGGTGTGCGGATATCCGAAAAGCTGGTTAAGTTTCGGATCGGATCGGATATCCGAATCCGATCCGAAGGCTTTATCGATATCCGATAAGGTCTAGTACAAATCTGACTTATTTGGATAGACTATATATCTGGAGATAAAAAGGTAGAAACGAAACAATAAATATGTTTGGACCATTAATAAACGTTTTGACTCTTGACGTCGTTCAAGGTAACGTGACAGAATTCCTTTCGCTTTGAATATTTTCGGTACCTAACTCGTATCAATTCATCGATACAATATTTGTGTAATCAGATATCGTATCGCGATACACGGCCGGATCGTACATAATTTTAGCAAACAGAATGAATACGGTTTATAAAGAGAAATGTGCGATAGCGAAGGTTTTATTAGTAAACAACCGCAAATTTATACTATATTGCAACATTGCAACTCGATGTCGATTTAAAATTCACGATTCATGGGATGAACGCAGACAAGACAACAGTAGTGGATTACTGGTGAATAAGTCAATAATTTTTCGTCGATAGTCAATTTCCAATAGTTTCAACTTCTTACGAATGCAATGAGCAGTGCAAGCTCTCATAGAGTAATCTGTAATTCAAATGTTGCTTAATGCAAACGGAAATGTTATTGTATGAAATTTAAAATTGCTGCTACTGATATTTTCCTTCCATTCAATACAATTGAAAAACACTGAGTAAAATATTGCTGACTTTTACAAAACGCAAAACGAGATGCATAGCTTTCTCTACGGCAAAGTTTCCCGGTATGGTCAAAGAGCTTAATCCAGCTAGAGCTCTTATACTCCAAGAAAAGACTTCACTTGTTTACCTCCGGAAGAGACCTCTAGATACATTAAGCTCATTGAATATCTTTATGACGACGTTTAAAGCAGCGACGACCTAACGACGGATTCAAGAAGGCATCGCTTAGTTATCTGGGTTATCTCTACTCTAATTCTCTATTATTTATTTATACAGATTTCATTCTTCGGATATTATTTGATTTCGTTAAATTCATGTATTTAAAATGGAACCAAAATGGAAGAAAAGCATGATATGTAAATTCTTTAAAAAGATTGATGCCGATAGTGAAGTGGCCGATTGTTTGAAATGCAAGCTGACAATTTGTAGTCTTTATACATTCCGGTGACAAAATAGGTTAAACAACATCTCTAATTTGTAGTAAACTAAATAAATACGAACTAGGCCTAATAAACTTATAAAACAAAGTAAATTCTTTGGTTATTGAAGTTTTTGGTTACGGTAACTCATACAGAGTTGAAATCCTATACTGATTCATTGTTTTAGTAGGGTCTGATTGCCTATTTGCCTAATCTGTCATGCTAGTATGTTGTGATGTCTGCTTTGCTATCAAAATCGGTGATTCCGGTCTTTTAAATAGGCTGTAATCATATTAAAATGTTTCCTTGTTGTTTCTATTGCCTAACCAAATGTTTGTGTTTGTTTTTTTTACCAGGCCTACCCAGATAGGCTAAGGTGTTATAGCATAATGAAAAGGATTAATGATAGTCAAGGTGACATTACATGATTTGAGTAGCGTAACCTAGGCCTACCGTTATTAAATTACCTATACTTTTATCTTATACCTATATAACCAGTAAACATATTTCTTCTATTTTTCACTGCAGAGAAGATAATATTCTCAAGTATTTACAGAGGTTGGTATATTGCTCCTCCAATTAGACATGCTGTTTTCTGGTGAGGTTATGTGTTGTACAGTCTTCAATAACTCAGAAAGGTATATTTGTAAAAATAATGACCACTTGTTGTGTTTTGAATAAAATTACTTAGCTTAAATATTCTAGGCCTATAGGCCTATTTATATCTTGCAAGAAAAATGAAAATGTTAAGTTCCAACTTGAAAATATGGTAGTTTTAGTGATCGGGGTAAAGTAGGCTAAATATCCAAATCCGAAAATTATCCGATCCGAAACCCTTACTATCCGAACCGAAACCGATCCGAACTAAAAACAACACTATTCGCACACCTCTATGTAACATCTCTAGCCCAAGCTGCAGAAGTCGGAAATGTGCCGCTCAGTGCACATCAGTCATCACAAGGACCAATTGTAACGCTTAATAATTGTAACTAGAGACCACCCAGTGGTCCAAATTCTACCTAATATTGTTTGAATTTAAAGTCAACAAATACATGAGAAAAAGTCAATATCTAGTGGGTTCTGTTTCGCTCATCTCTCTCTCCTGCTCCCCCTCCCCGATTCTCACCTCCAGGAAATGTTTTTGACATGGAGTTAAAACGGATAGCAGAAGGGCATTACCATTCCAGTAATCAGTAGCCTTTTTTATGCCTGAAACCTCTCCACCTCATCATCTCCCCGTCCCTCTACCTCCCACCCTCACAAACAGTTATAATTGTTGAAATGCGGAATTAAAACGGAGAAGGAGATAAGAGAAGGGTATTACCATTCCAGTACTCAGTAATATTTTTAATTTTTGAGTCATCTGTTTTTGCTGTTATGCCACATATTTATTTGAATAACGCAGCTGTTTATTAAAATAAAAAAGGTAAGTACATTTATCTGAAAGTAAATCATACCAAAGTTATTGCATAACATTTTGCCATGAAGATAAAATGCTTTTAATCTTTTGGTATTTAGGTTGTTATAGCCTATATGGTATTAATTAACAGTTTCATTAAAAAATCATCTCAGTTTTAGCGAATTTCCCCTATAGGGAAGAAGCTATTACCGTAATCGGCATGGTAAGACCTAGGCCCGGGACCATGATAACTTTTCGTTTTGAGGTCCCCAGACCCCAAAAACACCATTCGTTCGAAACTGTATATATATATATATATATATATATGTGTGTGTGTGTGTGTGTCCGTGAGCACGATAACTCTCGTAAAAATTATCCGATTTTGATTAAATTTGGTATAAACTTGTAAAGCAACATTTATGACTAAGTTCGAAAACCAGCCAGATCGCTTTATCCGAAGGGGTATTTTTGGGGGGTTTTGTACCCCGAAAATGGGTTTTTGAATTTTTTATATAAAATTTTGGAAATAGTCAAATTTTAGTTTTTACCATTGCATTCAGCTTAAAGAAACAAAAAATTTGGTATTTTGATAATTCCTCTACGTCAATTGGTTACCGAGATATTGAAGTGCTAAACACAGTACGTTGTCCTAACGTCTAATGTTATTCTTATGGAGGAAAAGAAAAATTTTATATCTCGCTTATTTATGAATGTACACTGATGAAACTTGGTATACGGCTTCATCTAGTTGTGGTGCATTGGTATTTGCTCAAAAAAACGATTTTTTGTCAAAGGCTCTTGTAGCATCAAACCTGCGTACTCAGCCCCATGTTATTCTTATGGATAATAATTAAATGCTATCTCCCTTAATTATGAACATAAATGAATAAAAACTGGTATATGACTTCACCTAGTTGAGCTATATTGATATTAGCATAAAAATCCATTTTTTGTGTTCCTTGATGCAGCAAACCTGCGTACTCAGCCCCAATGTTATTCTTATGGGGAATAATTAAAATTATGTATACAGTAGAAATCCAATTATCCGAACCCCAATTATCCGAATATCCAATTATCCGAATCGATTTTGAGTGAAAAAATAGAAACATAAAAACCAAGAAAATAACAGCACGAGCGTGTGTAGCGATAATGCGCCATGAGCGCTAAAATAAAAGCCCGCGCTGTTACCTGCCGGACGATATTTTCGCCGGGAACAATGAGTCATACCCCCTTCCCGCCCTGCTCATCATCATTCGCTACTGTTCTTTCACCGAGATTATCGTTCGAAATGAGTACAAAACGTAAACGTGTTGTCCTTTCGCTTTCGAAATGAGTACAAAAAGTAAACGTGTTGTCCTTTCGCTAAGTGATAAACTCACTTTGCTCGAGATGTTCAAGTGAAATAACCAACATTGAACAGTGAAATACGTACAGTATGCATTGAAAAGAGCAACTGTATATACTGTATTCAATTTAACTCCTGTAATTTAATTTGTGTGACGTATATTATTGATACAGTTCGCTCACTTTCTGTTCATTATATTTATAACTTTTTCAATAAAATTCTTATGTATGGTGATGTTTTTTGCTTAATTCCAGAGGTATATCTGATTATCCGAATTTCTGCATATCCGAATCGGCCCGATCCCCAATTAATTCGGATAATTGGAGTTCTACTGTATTGCTGATTTGTGAATATATTTTTATGAAACTTGGTAAGTGACTTTATGTAGTATTAAGACATTTATATCTCCATTGGAAATTCGCTGAGTATGCAGGTTTGCTGCGACGGGGGTATTTTATTTATTCTATAATTGTATATTATGTTTAGGCCTAAGCTTCATATTTCTACGAATGGAGAAAATAAAATTACATTTAGGCCTATAAGTTATAATAAACTTTATTTTAATATTTAAAAAGCCTATTACATGATAAAAAATTAGCCTACTTACTTACCACACAAAATGTATTTACTAACATATCTTAGCATTAATTTTAACACTAATAGTCCTAATAAGATTATCAGTAACATGAAGATATGTTTGAAAGTGCCTGGCAAATCAATTGATGAAATTGAAGCCATGTCTTAAATAGAGTTTTCAAATATTACAAATTATTTAAAAAATCATTAATGAAACTTAAACAAGGCCAAAATAAATCACTTTGCTTTAAAAACAGCTCAATGCCAAAGGATAGTTGAGCCTAAAATTAAAGGACTGACTTAATTTCAATTGTAATGGAACACAAAACAAAAACAAACTTCTTATGCTTGCCTATTAGATTTCATTACAGATATGTTTTTGATATTTTACTTTAAAGAATGACAAGGTTAGGTTAACCTAAAGGTGGACTATACAGACAGTGTTCATAGAACTCAATCTAAAGGTCCTGGTAAAAATCCTCTATTTTGGTGTAAAGAGTAACATAAATTTATAAGTATTAATAAAACACCAAAATCCACATCACAACTCTTAACACCTCAAATGCTTCACACACAATTTGAATTTACAGACGACACTCGGCCGCGGACGACCATTGGTAGTGCGGGTAAACGGCGGGAGTAAACTCGCTCGAAACTTTTGAGTTTCAGTAAAACCTCGAGTTTCAGTGCCGAACGCGGATCGAACTCGAAATTTCGAGTACTCGGACATCTCTACATTCGATACATCTCCTAATAGTACTAAATAAGTGTGCCAAGTTTTATAATTCTACGATGCCGCATATCCGAAAAATCGGTACCACAAAATTTGCCATAGCCTATTAAACTGTGATTAATATTGTTTTTGTCTGAAACATGAGTTTATGCTGTGTTGCTGGCATTTGTTATATCAATTGCTGTCAAATATACAATTCAATCAATTACTGTTCTTCTATAAGATTAGCATTGACATTTTGAAAGCCTGTGGGCATAGCCCTGAGGGCCAATGTAAATTGTAATAGGTTTCTGCTCATCTACAAGACAATACCTTTCTAATAGTATGCTTGAATTTCTCCTACGATGCACACAAGCTAAGGAAAAAGGAGGCACAGTTTTGTGCTTGCCTATTAATGTAAAGATTTTGACGCTACCACTGTTCTCAGTGTTCATGTAAATCAAGAATATTGCCTTACATTCTACACCCTCTCAATCTTCTTTTGGTATATTTTTAGGGAATTGGTCTAAACCCACACTCTCATGGTTTCCTGGGAATTACAAATTTGAACCACCAGGCTAGCAAGTTAGGTACCGTAATTCTTACCTGCAAACATTGTTGATATTTGTTAATAATGGAATGGCTGTGGTTTTGAACAAAATCATATACTGTACAGTCAACTCCCGATTATCTGGGGTAATGACCGGTTGGAGGGTTACACATAACCCAAAACCACGGTTAAAACGAAGGGATTCAATACATTGAATATTACGGATATAATAGAGGTTTATCAATACTTGTATACTACAATATTGTGTTTTATTGTAATTTAAGATATATTTATGTATAGTAAATACTTTTCAAAATCTTGAATCAAGATAATAATTGTTAATACTAGCAATGGTTGATAGCTGTAAATAGATAGCTCTAAATAATATCCAAAACGCCGAATGATATTTAATAGGTTGAAAATCTCTAAACACCAAACTCTCTAAACTACACTGACCAGTATGCTAATTAATTCCGTACAGGGGGAAAAACCCCATGAGGATGAACAACGGCGGGAAGGGTGATTGTTTTGAGTTGTTTCTATTTTTAGAAGTCCATGTCCGACCGTCTGTCTGTCTGTCCGTCCGTTGCCGAGGGTGAACAGCAGCGGGAATGGTGATTGTTTTGAGATGTTTCTATTTTTAGACGTCCGAGTCTGACCGTCCGTTGCACTGCCTAGCCAGGTGCAGTGTCTAGAGAAGTGTCAAGGTCATTGCTCCCCATCACGCGCCCACGGCTCATTAGCGAGATTACAGACTCTCAGATTATGTTGTGCTTACTAAATTGTTTATATAGTATTTATCTTATAAACAAAGTAAATTAAATACGATTCTGGAGATAATTTAGCAAAATCAATTTTTATTGTTGCTCTATTTATGTTTAGAAGGGAATAAATAAAAATAATAAAAATAAATGTTTCGTGACCCGGGTTAAACCGCAGCCCGATTAACCCGCTCCCGGATAATCGGGAGTTGACTGTATTTTAAAATCAGTCTTCCAAACTTATACTAAATCTATAACCACCCTTAATGTTTCAGAGATGGTGTGTCGCCTGACCCCCTCGTTGACCCTGATGTCCCACAAGGATGCTGTCACAGCCGTAACCTTGACCCCTGATAAGAAGCAGGCTGTGTCGGTGGGCCGGGACGGGCTGCTCAAGATCCACTCGGTGGAGAGGGGAAGGCAGGAGCGGAGCGCCACTCTGTCTACGACACCACTCTCCTCTCTGGTCGCCTTCCTGCCAGCATCGGTGGTCGTGGGGTCATGGGACAGCAACATGTGAGTGGGCAATTTGTTTAGGCCCATTTAGAGGATAGTATAGGATATTTGTAGAAATCACAAAAAGTAACAACAAATGATCAGACATGTGATTATTAAAAGTGTATTTTTATTGCACTACTAGCTAATACAGCTGATCTTGCTTCTGTAGCCTACTGTTTTGTTACCTTCAACATCTGCAGCTGTCAACTGCTCAATTTCAATGATTACGGTTCTTCTATAAGATTAAAATTGCAACTTTTGAAGGGCTGTGGGGGGTAGTCCTAAGAACAAACGTAAATTCTGAGGGAATTTGGCAAATATAGTTATTATCCCCTTTAATTTGACACATAAATCTTGTAAATCGGTTCAGTAGTCACTGAGAACTTAGAGCGTTTCAACTGTGTATTGATAGGATGTGTGTAATTTTTTAAAGTTTTGGTGACAATAATTGATGCTGGCACTAAAGAATGTTGACTCTTCAGTTCATGAGCCCTTCAACAGTGTAAAAAGGTATTTCCAAAAGCCATGCCATTAGTTGCTGTCATGTGATGCTTATGGTGTAGCCTTTCGCTTGTTCAGGTAATAAGTTGACTGTGTAGTTTTACTGTTGTGTCCATCCATACCTGTTTGTAAATATAATTTTCTTATATATTTGCCCATTTCAAGAATAAACCGGTATGTCACATTTAATATATTTGATTATTGTCATTCATCAGGAACTGGGGGCATATTTTTGAATACGGTGAGTGGTAAGTGAGTGGTGACTCAAACCACTAGTTTTTATTCTCAGATCAATAGATAATACCCCCGTAGCTGCAAACCTGCATACTCAGCGAATTTCCAATGCATGCATATGTTTCTCACTACCACATAAAGCCACTCACCAAGTTTCATAAAAATACACGAATAAATAAATGATATATAGCAATTTATTCATCCTCCATAAGAATAACATTGAAAGCTGAGTATGTAGGTTTGCTGCAATAAGAAACTCTGTGTTTTTATGCAATGATCAATATAACTTAACCAGTGGAACCTGCATACCAAGTTTTATTAATTTATGTTCATAATTGGAGATATACAACTTTACTTATTCTCCATAAGAATAACAAGGGGGCTGGTTATGCGGGTTTGTTGCTGCAGGGAAAATCGGCAACAAATGATTTGTTTGTGCAAATATCAACATACTAGGTGAAGCCACATGCCAAGTTTCATCAACATACATTCATAAATAATCGAGATATCAAATTTTAATCATTCTCCATAAGGATAACATTGGACAACGTACTGTGTTTATCACTTTGAATATCTGCAACTGTTGGACATAAAATCACAATTTAAACACCAAAATTATTGTTTTGTAGAGCTGAACTGATTGGTAAAAGCAAATGTGAGGTTTACATTAAAATGAACTGAGGAAAAGCTAAAAACCTTTTTCCCATAAGATTAACATGGAAGATTTTATGAGCACGTTTTTTGGATTTTCTCCGCAGCCCCATAACCTAGGTTAATGATTTAAAATACTATAATATTTGTTTTTAAGCTCTGTAAAATGGTCAAAACCAAAATTAAGTGTTTTAAAAATTGTAGGGTGAAAAATGCAAAAAACTAATTTTTGGAACATTTCAAACCCCTATAACACCCCCTTCCCATGATCCGATTTTTCTGGTTTTCGAAATTAAATTTATGAATGTCACTTTACACATTTGAGCCAAATGTCATCAAAATCAGACGTTTTTTACTCAAGTTTTACTTAGTCATAAATGTTGGTTTACAAGTTTATACCAAATTTAATCAAAATCAGATAATTTTTACGAGAGTTATCGTGCTCACGGACACACACACACACATATATATATATATATATATATATATATACAGTTTCGAACGAATGGTGTTTTTGGCAGCTGGGGACCTCAAAGCAAAAAGTTATCATGGGGTTGGGCTTAATTCTTACCATGCCACCTACGGTAATAGCTTATTCCCTAAAGGGGAAATTTGCTAAAAGTAGAGATAAGTTACCGTTCAGTTAATTACTTCCAGCCATACAACATTTATTCTAGATTTTTCAATGAACGTTTATATTTAACATTGATATATTTACTATATATAGATATTTTTACTGAATCATTCACTATCTCACCCATTTTTACTCACCAGGCTAAATGCTGGTGACTGAAAATGAGTGACTTGACCAGAAATAATCTTTTTCTGCTTCATGTTAGAAGGAAATGACATAAGTAGTCAATATTAAACTTCCTTACTAGGTTTTATTTCCAATACAAAATTTGTAAATACTGGTACACTTGAATTGCCTAAGATTTTTATTCAAATGCTAAATGACCCCGTTGCAGCAAACCTGCATACTCAGCGAATTTCCAATGGAAATATAAATGTCTTAATACTATATAAAGTCACTTACCAAGTTTAATAAAAATATTTTCACAAGTAAGCGATATATACAATTTTAATTATTCTCCATAAGAATAACATTGGGGCCGAATACGCAGATTTGTTGCATCAACAACACAAAAATGGGGTTTTATGCTAATATCAATATAACTCAACTAGGTGAAGTCATGTACCAGTTAGTATTCATTTATGTTCATAATTAAGGGAGACATAGCATTTAATTATTATCCATAAGAATAACATGGGGCTGAGTACGCAGGTTAGCTGCTACGGGAGCCTGTGGCAAAAAATTATTATTTTGAGCAAATATCAATAGACCACAACCAGATGAAGCCGTATACCAAGTTTCGTCAGTATACGTTCATAAATAGGCGAGATATAAAATTTTTATTTTCCTCCATAAGAATAACATTAGACAACGTACTGTGTTTAGCATTTTCAATATCTCGGTAACCAATTGATGTAGAGGAATTATCAAAATACCATATTGTGTGTTTTTTTAAGCTGAATCCAACGACAAAAAATAAAATTTGACATTTCAAAAATTATATGGAAAAAAAATTTAAAAAAATCCATTTTTGGGGTACAAAACCCCCCAAAATACCCCTTCGGATGGAGCGATCTGGCTGGTTTTCGAACTTAAAGTTATAAATGTTGCTTTACACGTTTATACCAAATTTCATCAAAATTGGATCATTTTACGAGAGTTATCGTGCTCATGGACACACACACACACACATGCACGCACGCACGCACGCACATGCGCACACACACACACACATATATATATATATATATACATACATATATGTGTATATATATATAATATATATATGTATATTTGTATATATACATATATATGTATATGTATATGTATATATATATATATATCTATATATACAGTTTCAAACGAATGGTGTTTTTGGGGTCTGGGGACCTCAAAACAAAAAGTTATCGTGGTCCCGGGCCTAGGTCTTACCATGCCGACTATGGTATTAGCTTCTTCCCTATAGGGGAAATTCGCTAAAAGTAAGTAAATGTTAAAAAATATACCAATTGATTTATTTAAAGCAATAGTAGGTTTTTAAATTTGTATATTGGTCAATGTTTACATTTGGCTTTTTGGTTTAACAGAAAAATCATCTGCCAATTCATATCTCACGTGGTGAATTTAGACAATGATAAAATAAGCTGGTAGGTGAGTTAACTGGCTCACCACCCACCCATTTCAAAAATAGGCCCCCTGATGTCTGATTTTTTTTAGCGAATTTCCCCTATAGGGAATTAGCGAATTTCCCCTATAGGGAAGAAGCTATTACCGTAGTCGGCATGGTAAGACCTAGGCCCGGGACCATGATAACTTTTCGTTTTGAGGTCCCCAGACCCCAAAAACACCATTCATTCGAAACCGTATATATATATATATATATATATATATATATATATGTGTGTGTCCGTGAGCACGATAACTCTCGTAAAAATTATCCGATTTTGATGAAATTTGGTATAAACGTGTAAAGCAACATTTATGACTTTAAGTTCCAAAACAAGCTAGATTGTTCTAGCCGAAGGGGTATTTTGGGGGGGTTTTGTACCCCAAAAATGGGTTTTTCGAATTTTTTACATATAATTTTGAAAATAGCCATATTTTAGTTTTTCCCATTGGTGTAGCTTAAAAAAACACACAATTTGGTATTTTGATCATTTCTCTACGTCAATTGGTTACCGAGATATTGAAAGTGCTAAACACAGTACGTTGTCTAATGTTATTCTTATGGAGGAAAATAAAAATTTTATATCTCGCTTATTTATGAACGTATACTGATGAAACTTGGTATACGGCTTCATCTGGTTGTGGACCATTGATATTTGCTCAAAAAAAACTTTTTTACCAAAGGCTCCCGTAGCAGCAAACCTGCGTACTCAGCCCCATGTTATTCTTATGGAGAATAAGTAACGTGTAATCTGCCTTCATTATGAAAATAAATTAATGAAATTTGGTATGTGGCTTTATCTACATGAGTTATATTGATATTTGTATAAAACCCCATTTTTTGTTCTCCTTGATTCAGCAAACCTGCATACTCAGCCGCCATGTTATTCTTATGGAGAATAATTAAAATGTCATAAATCGTTTATTTATGAATGTATATTGATGAAACTTGGTATTGGCTTTATGTGGTATTAAGATACATATATATGCATTGGAAATTTGCTGAGTACGCAGGTTTGCTGCTACGGGGGTATTCATCATTTCGCCGTGACTTGCATCAGTTTGGTCTGGGTTACCAAAATTGTGTCATCTACCAAGGTAGGGATGCAAGGTTGACCAGCTCAGTCGTAGTGGGTCGTAGGCAGGTTTCTCGATACTGGAAGAGCGCCACCTCATGAGCTAGTTAAAACTTATTCCATCGATAATGATGAATCAGTGAGAATCCAGCAGGTAAATAGCTCTATGTAGTAGTGAATCACATATATATGCATTGGAAATTTGCTGAGAAGGCAGGTTTGCTGCGACGGGGGTATTATCTATTTGTTTTCTAGAGACAAATGTGAGGAGGAACATCCATCATTCAAGAATTTAATTTCAAAGACAAAGACAAAAAGAAAATACGAATGTGGCACAAAATGGTTATGCTTTACAATAAAAGAAGGTCTGAGTGATCACTCAAGTTGAAATTGAGAAATCAAATCAAGATATGAATTGAAAAAAGGTAAATTATTAATTAATTGATTTGGTTAATATTAAATCAGTGTTGTAAATAGGCCGAAGTCAAAAGTTAAGTTGTGGAAATATTAAAAAATGTATTTAAAGTTAAATTAAAAAGACAAATTTACTGGCTAATAGAAAATGTCTAATATCTCCACTGAGGCTAGGCCTAAAACTACATGGCCAAAGAATTACACCAGTTTTGTCACAACCAATATTTACTTTCATATAGGTAACTGACTTTCTCGAGATTTAATCAGATAAATCAATGTACCTTTGTTAGGCCCTAGCCTAATGTTGACAAAACAAATCAGAAGGTGGCCACCCTGAAAAAAATCCTGAATAACACATGATTTAAAAACTAATACACGGTTACATAAGACATAGGCATAAGAAAATACAAAATCTTAAGTCTAAACAGCTCTGAAACAACCCAGTGATACACGGAGTCCAGTCACTATCCACTACGCAGCGTCATGACTGCGATGAATGTCTATCCAAATTAAGGGCAGGTAAATAGCTATGACTCATCGACTTGTCGAGGCAGTGCAATCCTAAGTGATGAGCCTCCACTCCTGTCATCTAGGCTCGTTCCACTGTGCAGCGGCGGAGTTGGCCCCTTCGAGTAACCGCAGGTAGGTATGGTCCGGTACTACAGTCGTCCCATCCAGAAGTCTGCAGCGGTTAGGTTTGGTTGGTCTGCGATGAGGCTGACCCAAGTCTTCAGGTGACAGGTACAAGGTCCCTGTACAATTTATCACTACTAGAATAGTGTTAATTGTAGCAAAAGATATACCTACCTAATTCAGATTCAAAGGCAAACAAGTTAAGCCTTGAGTTAGGGCTGGCAATGATAATTTTTGATATTTTTAAAATGGTGTGAATTTGGTTTACACAATACATTACAGGGCTAGAGACCACAGGTGATACTTAAATTAAAACAAGCCAAAGAAGATTAAACTGAGTGCGATAAGAGTACAACAAGGCAGGCATAGCCTACACGCTAGGTTACGAGGAATCAGTAGTAGCCTACAGATACAAGTGGTACATCAAATTTGGTTGGCTTGCCTACAAAGCAGCAGTAGCCTTACATAATTGCCTTTTTAGTACAGGCCTCTGTATGGATACACCATCAAAATATTCTTGGCCTATATCCTCCAATCTGTCCAACAGTAGCCTAATGGAAAGATTATATTTATAACAGTATTTATATTATTTAAAGATTATATTTATACAAAATATGATTAATTGTTATTTTTAACAAACAGAAACATTTGGACCAACATTAAATGTACAAATATGAAATAGACCTATGCCTAGCCTACACTGATATCACAGTAAGAAAGTGGTAGAACATTAAATACTTTGGTTTAGCTAAAATAATAACGCTGTAAAGATTGGTATAAATATAGAGCAGTGATCTGGGGAACATAAGTTCTTAGAGTCACAAATGTGTTCATACTTACAGCTACAAGGGTATTATCAAAAATTCAGGTTGGGACAACTTAGTTTGAGACAGTTTTCGTTACTTTAACCAAATTGAACAAACTTGTTCCTGTTCATACCAAAACCACGTTTTACTCAGTTCTAATCTTGAGATTTTCACAAACTTTTTAACATGAACCAATTACAATTACGACAGGGTCTAAATTATTAAACATTAAGAATGCACAAGATACCACAATTAATTGATACATTTTAAATCTATTTATCAAGGTTTGAAAACTGCCTTAGCATTCCCTCCAGCACTCCAGCATTACGGTTGATTGGAAAGATGAATTTGGAAATGTTTAACAATAAGAAAAGTTGAATGCATTTAAGAGATCTGAAAACAAATGACTGGTTTTAATTCTAAGATGGAATTTCCTCTCTCTCACCTCAATTTCTGCTCTGATCCACCAATTAATGGAAGTTTAGGGCGATGTAGTCTTCATACTGCAACCATCAGTGCAAGACCCAGAATTTTCCAGTCGGTATTTCTTTCTCAGAGAGTGGTGGGGGAAGAAAACGGCTTGACCAATCGTCAGGGATACCAATATTATTGTCTAAACTATAAAGGTTTTTTTTCTTTTGGGAAAGGCCACCGTAATTCAACATTACATAACGTTTCTTCCAGTTAATTCTGTGGTAATGGCAGGCCGCATGCGCGCCTTGCAGCTGTTTAGTTATTAACCGGTTTGATCAGACCCAGATCGTTAAAGTACCGAAAGTAACATTGGAACGTTACAGTTGTACTTAGTCATTGTTGATCATAACTCAGCATGAAACATTACATTTCTATAAAGTTGATTGAGCTGAATCAAATAATCAACAACAAATATATCGACATGCTGATCACTAATTAAAATAGTTCGGTATTTTGTCTTTTTCAAATGAGCCATAAATCATGATATCAGATAATCCGTTGAGAAGGGGCAGGCTTTGAAAGTTAACATTGGCCTTATGAGGGAAGCTAGTATAAATATGAAAAGTGGAATGTTTCGTGACTTTAGATCTGGCTTAAGCAGCCAGCAATCCTACAAGTAATCTGGCCCAAGTGAGCTTACAGTAAGTAAAAACTCTGTCTTCAAGGGGTTAACATATGAAATCAATACCTGTCAGTCGAATACTAATCTTGAAAAACTAAAGAAGCAGTTGTTTTTCACTAAACAAATTCTTATTAATGATCTTAGGTCGGGGAAATCCCATCACAATTTGTAAAAGTCAGGAAATTTTACCTGTGCTCTGCTGTAAACCTAATACACTTCGTTCCGATATGCGTTCCTAGTGTACTAGGCAGGACAACATGGTTGAGATGACTCATGTGCGCAGTGAGTCCGCTCGTAAGTGGTTCTACTATTTTGCTCCAAAGCTCCTAAACTCTCTGCCGCACAGTATCGACCATGAGCTAGTCAGTCATAAGACTTTTAAAAAGAGATTGCAGAATGCGTTGTTAAGTGGATGGATTTAAAAGTTTTTAATTTTGGTCCAGTCAATTTTGTTAGTTTTAAGTCATGTAAAATGGTACAATATATTACATTACCAGCTGATACTCTTGCTTCACACAGCTGATTAAAATTCCTGCTGCAACTACAATAAACTATTGCCCATAAGAATAACATAGTAACCTTAAGGGCCACTTGGGTGGACCTCTAAGGGATTGCCAAGATGGCAATAGGCCTTTATGTAGCCCAGATAAATTATCTGCCTGTATGCAAATTTTCAGCTCGATTGGTCCAGTAGTTTGACGTTAAAATGGAACCATTGACTATAGATAGGCCTACTGAAGAAGACATCCCATCTATAAGGCCCAACTGTCCCTCATTTAGTTCAATGTATGCATAGGTAACCCTATGAGTAGGGACACACTTATGGAAAAATAATTTCTAGTGATAATTCCACCCCGCAAATGCAGATAGAGTCACAATCACATATTTGACTCAATTTGGACCGGATTGAAGAGTTTACAGATGAAGTTAATTGCTAACATTCTAACATCTATCTGAAATACATTGACATGAATCTGTTTGTTATTAGTTTGTTTACAAACAAACATACTCATTTTGACAGTGAGCACTTTTTTGCCTACGCTGACGTATGGTTATCGAACAATTTTACCACCCAATTGCATGTTTGTGTTATCGAATGAACTTTCGATTATGATAGTTGTTTAGTGGTGGAAAAGTGATTCAATTCAAAGTCAAGCAGATATAAGTTAAATCAAAAGTTTAGGTAACTTTGTTGTATTTTGTCGTTTTAAAGGTAAACAGTAGCGCACGTGACGGGACCAAGGTGAATTAGCAGGGACAGTCAGCGCAATATTCTCTTCTGAACCTGGGGGAAAACTAGAATAAAATAACATGGGGTGCCCCTACTTATAGGGTTATGTATATTATGTATACATTGTTTGGTGTTAGCCAGAATTTGAAGTGGACGTAGTTAGATTAAGTCACCGACAGAGTGTGCTGCTGTCAATTATTTATCTTAGTTATTTATGTTAACTTTAAAAAAATCTCCACCTCAGAAAGCAAGTAATAATCTACTGATGTTTGCTTCCTGACACACCAACTGTTGTATTAATCCCCTCCTGAGAGGATAAGTAATAGTTGACAGAAGTATACTATGTTGTTGATTAGTGCAACTACGTCTTCTTTGAATATTCAGAGTATTTTGACATATGGAATTGTTCTCTGGGGATCTAGTAGACATTGAATAAAACTGTTTATCCTCCAAAAAAGGGCTATTAGATTAATATGCAATGTGCCTAACCTAACATCTTGTAAACCTATGTTTGTACAACTCCGTGCTCCAACCCTTTACTCTCTTTATTTATATATTTCATTTGCTCTGTTTTGTTCACAGAAATTTAGAACTGTTCAGTATTAATGCTGATTTCCATTCTTATAATACTAGGCATAAAGATTGTTTAAGAGTTCAACAATATAAGTATAGCAGCTCACAAAAAAATTGGTTTTATAATTCTACTAAATTTTACAATTTGTTGCCGACTGAAATCAAATCATTGACTCATTCTAAATTTAAAGAAAAATCAAGAATATACTAATTGATGAATGTCTTTATAAAGTTGAAGATATTTTCAATATATGTTGGGAATGTTATCACTAGCTTTAGCATTAGGGCCTTGATTGTTATTTAACACATTCGCTGCGAAAATCTTATATTAAGCGCAACCCAATGACTGAAAATTTTTATTTCATAAAAACTTTTCTTTTTATGTTATAAAGTTAGGAATAAGTATCATAATCCATATTCAAGACTCTTATCATTGGTTTTGGGCGTCAGAAGTTATATGTCACCGGTGGGCCACCCGCAGATTAGTAACTTTTATAAACGTAGTCCCCACCGGTGGGTAACCCGCACCTGCCGAAACGCACACGCCGAAACGCAAACAAAGGATACACAATACGCAAACACGAGTCTATAACCTCAAAACTACCAAAACAACAACTTCGCGGAGGTTATCGACCGGTTATCAACCAGTGGTTGCACCACACTGGCCAGGTAAACAAAGGGATGCGCCCTCCCCCTCCCACGGTCGTCCCGCCCCCACCGCGAACGAGCAATTCTCGAACCAATGGTACCTTACTATGACTCACACTCTACGGAACAATGCTGTAGCAGTTCAACCTTCCCGCCTGAGTAGCTGAACCACACTGAGTCCACAAACACGAAATGGCGCAATATGTCACCGGTGGGCAACCTGCAATTTGGCGGACAATTCTTTATGTCACCGGTGGGCCACCCGCAGTGAATGTGTTAACATTGTTGCTTAGTATAGTATGGATTTAAATTATTGTATTGTTATTTGTTCATTTTATTGTTCTAGTTATTTTTATAAATATGAATTGCATTATATAACTTATTTGTATCACATTTATATTGTTTTGCATTGTGATACTATTTTTTTTTAACACAGACAATTTTTAAAATCTGTTTATAAGTATTTTAGGCCATATTTATATTTAGTATACAAATCTTGACGCTTGTCCATGCACTGTTTTTGTGTTTTATGGCAATAAAGAATATTGAATCTTGAATCCTGGCTCACAGAAAAATAGGGACAACTTTTACAATTGCAGTGAGAAGTTTACTTCAGTATCTATAGTCAATTAACGGAACATACAAGTCGTCAGACAGACAACACCTTTCTTTTACAAATGGATAGAATTTTAGTTGGGAATACCTTGTAAAAACAGTTTTATGCGACTCGAGTTGTATTGAAAACCAAGTAAATGTTCATGAAAAACGCTCAAAAGACCATTTTGTTTACTCCTTAGCATCATGTACGACGTGGCGTGCGGCCGCGTGATCGATGCCGTGCTGGGCCATGAGGATGCGGTGACGTGTGTGAGCCACGCGGCCGAGCGGCGGCTGCTGATCACCGGCTCGTGGGACGGCTGGGTGCGGCTGTGGCGGGCCGAGAGCTGCCCCCCCGCCGAGCCCATCCGCCCCGCCACGGACCTGGCCGGCCAACTGGAGCATGACGGCCGCGTCACGTGTCTGTGCGTCAACCGGTGAGTGACAGGTGCTGCGAGCCCTGCCAAAGTTCTTATTTTCACTATGCAATGCTTATTAGTGGATTTCCTTTGGAAAGTGAACTATTAGCATGACCCGCACGGTGAAACTTAAGCCCGGGACCACCATAGGAAGTTCCTAACGTGATACCCTGAGCACGTTTTGGGGGGTCGTTCAAAATGATATATATATATGTGTTTTTGCACTTTAGCGGTCAGATTTTTTTGTCCGATTACTTCAAACTTGGTAAGGAGGTTCCTTTCTATAATCAGTTGAACAAGTTCGTTGGGCAAAACAATTGGAAAACTCTAAACCCATTTTTTAGGGATTAATCTTTCGAGTTTTTGAGCCCAAAACACCTGGATGTAAAATTAATGCATATATAAAGATGGGACTTAGTGAAACGAAAATTTTAATCCCTCTTTCGCCATTCTAGCATGAATATTTACCGAGTTATTAAAGAAAGTGTATATCGACTAAACACAGTACGTTGTCTTACGGGGGTTTTACACTAGAAAATCCTGTTATTCATTTGTTGGTGTATTTTTGTCATCCCCAGCAACCTCACGCCTACTTTGAAGCCTGACTGGACCTTCTCCTAACCTTATAATGTGCAAAATTGTATCCCCAGTATTGCAGGTAAATTGAACCAAGAGCATCAGCATAGCCAAAAATTCAATGTTTTCAGATTTCAATCAAATTGGAATAAATTTATGTTTTTACACCAATTTTTAGTTTTAAAAGTTTGTTATGTTAAAATTCCCTTCCCTCACGTCAGCGTGCTGCGTGCGAACTCGTTTTAGCGAATTTCCTCTATAGGGAAGAAGCTATTACCGTAGTCGGCATGGTAAGACCTAGGCCCGGGACCATGATAACTTTTCGTTTTGAGGTCCCCAGACCCCAAAAACACTATTCATTCAAAACTGTAGATATATATGTGAACTAAGCACGATAATTCTCGTAAAAATTGTCCGATTTTGATGAAATTTGGTACACACATGTAAAGCAACATTTATGACTTTAAGTTCAAAAACCAAACAGGTCGATCTATTCAAAGGGGTATTTTTGGGGGGGGGGTTTGTACCCCAAAAAATGGGTTTTTTGAAATTTTTACATATAATTCTTGAAAAAGACAAATTTTATGTTTTACCATTGGGTTCAACTTAAAAAAAACACACAATTTGGTGTTTTGATCATTGCTCTACGTCAATTGGTTATGGAGATATTAAAAGTGCTAAACACAGTACGTTGTCCAATGTTATACTTATGGAGAATAAGAATAATTTTATATCTCGCTTATTTATGAACGTATATCGACCAAACTTGGTATATGACTTCATCTGGTTGTGGTCTATTGTCATTAGCACAAAAAAACAATTTTTACCGATGGTTCCCGTAGCAGCAAACCTGTGTACTCAGCCCCCACGTTATTCTTATGGGGAAAAAGTAAAATATTATGTCTCCCTTAATTATGAACATAAATCAATAAAACTTGGTACTGTATGTGGCTTCACATAGTTTGGTTATATTCATATTTGTATAGAAACTCATTTTTTGAGTTCCTTGTTTCAGGAAACCTGCATACTCAGCCGCCATGTTATGCTTATGGAGAATAATTAAAATGTCATTAAATCGTTTATTTATGATTGTATATTGATGAAACGTGGTATGTGGCTTTATGTGGTATTAAGATACATATATATGCATTGGAAATTCGCTTAGTACGCATGTTTGCTGCTAGGGGGTATTTTATATTTCACTAATTTGTAATTATATTTTTCACCATAACTAAAATGCGTTGAATGAATTTCTGAGCTTGAGATATGTTAAATTTTAAGAACACATGCAGTACATGACTTTTAATGGCTTTCTTACATACTTAGAAATTCTACTGCTGGACACAACCTGTTAATGGTCCTAACTGTAGAAAGAAGGCATCCAAAAATTACATCAATTGATTTCAGGGTTTTTAGACAAGTTTCAAACCCAACTCCAATCATCCTCTATGATCATTTTCCACCCCCTTCTCCCACCTCTTGAAAAATTATACCAAATTACAAAATGAACTGTATTTTAAATTGTGTTGCTGGTCAAAACTTAACTATTTTTCCGTAACCAAATTCTTTGTTAAGTACTGATACTGATAATATTGTAAAAGAAACAGAAATAAACACTATAACCAAAATCTAGTACCAAAACTCTGTGTGATGTTATATTTCTAAAGTAATATACAATGTTAATATGTGTTTGGTAAATTTGCACTTGACGATCAAATTATTTAGGGAATGTCATAAAAATAAGAGGTCATGATACTAAACCATGGAGAAGTGGGAACTGTTAAGAAGTTGAGAGTTTGCTCGGGGTAAGAGCTTTTTTTTGGAGCGGAATAAATGTTTACTATAAATAGCGATACTTCTAGTTTAATATGATCAGTGATACATCATGTCAGGAGACATGAGTTTGAGGGCAAGATAAGGTATCAACATTGCATTTTTTTGTAAAAAATCACTGGTAAAAACGCTGTTTTTTTACATTTAACGTTTAACAAAAATACTAACAGATCAAGAAGTGTGTTAACAATAGTTATTAGGTACACCTTTTCAAATGTTTTTAAGGCTGTAATACACCTTTTCAAATGTGTTTTAAGGCTGCGCATTTTAATTTTTTTATTTGTAATTACATAAGATTCTTTTCAATATTACAAGTAAAATTGTTTTAAAATCAATATTTAAAAAATAATACCATTTTTAAGTAAATTTATCCCCCCTCCCCCAAAACTTAATCTCACTCATTTTGAATCAGGATCCCCCTCCTCATGATGTAAATACGAGACATAGGTGAGCTCTTGCGCAGTTTTAGTGACATTATCTTCGGGGAAAATCAGATGGTAGTCGTCCAACCAACCACCATCTGTCATTTTCATCTTGTTGTCATCGTGTTGGTTTTTCTTTTTAATGTTTACATCAGAACTGAAAGTTTATGGTAAAAATAAACACATGTTCAAAATCAAAACAAATGAAGTCAACTTCGGGGCGATGCGCAGCAAGTTACCAAATTTGGTCGGCTGGAGCACACCTATGTCTGGTATTTACATCATGCCCCCTCCTATTTTTAGATGATTATTTATGTGTGGATCCAAAGAGTTTTAATCATCAAAAATGAAATTAGAAATGGACATACGTTGAAAGCTATGATAATATATTTTAGTTAAATTAATCTTTGTCATGATTTGCAATTTAATTTTTCAAGATCAAAGTGATTTAGCTTTGGATTCAACAAAGAAGTTAAGGAGCTGATATGACCAAAAGACAAAACGAAAAGGAATTAAAATATAATTTAATATTTTTCAGAATAAATACTCAGTTGGCTTCGGGAACTGAAGATGGAGAAATTTTCATCTGGTCTTTAATCACCTTTACTGTTGTCCAGAAGATTACAGGCAAGTAGGAGATTCTTTTTGGTGTCGTAACTTAACTAAGTAAGACGGGAACATGAACATACCATTGTATTTATTACCATAGTAATAAATACATGGAAGTTTTTCAGTTGATCATTTATGTTTATGTTTATGTTTATGTGTTGTTAAAGGGACGGATTCAGAGATCCAAAGATTCAAAGATCCTCACATGTCAACCGAAGCTTATTGTGTGTCCCTAGTACGTTAGTATGGCAAACCAATGCCCGTACCCTTTACGAGATCCAGGAGTTTTTTACCAATACTAGCGTCCCTTTCATCACCTGGTTGCTTACAACCAAACAGAGCCCTTCTCCTTGCCCCGAGTCTCTCGCAGTCCAGTATGATGTGCTTGGCAGTCTCTTCAGACTGATTGCAGAGCCTACACACCTGACTTTCATTTCTGAGTCCGAGAGTGTGGAGATGTTTCCTGAAATGGCCATGTCCAGTTATCAGAGCAATCAACTGCTTAACCCGACCTCTGCCCAACCTCACCAACCAGTTAGTGAAGTAAGAGCTAGTATCTGCTAGCAGCCTTTTGCCAAGTGCTTGACCAGTATGACCTTGCCATTGCTGGCGATGTAAGTCCCTGGACCATTTGTTTATTGTGTGAAAAGCAGTTGTTTTGCTTATGCCACAGCTTGGCTCTGGACCAAAGAATGACATACCGGAACCTCTTTTAGCAAGCTTATCTGCACACTCACAGTTGATCATTTAGCTGCAGACGATTCTGACTGTTGCGGATGATTCTGACTGCTGCAGATGATTCTGACTGCTGCAGATGATTCTGACTGCTGCAGATGATTCTGACTGCTGCAGGTGATTCTGACTGCTGCAGATGATTCTGACTGCTGCAGATGATTCTGACTGCTGCAGATGATTCTGACTGCTGCAGATGATTCTGACAGCTGCAGATGATTTTGACTGCTGCAGATGATTCTGACTGCTGCAGAAAATCTTTGACAAAATATTCACATTGTATAATATATTTTTTCTAGTATAACCACGTTTTAAAGCAGTTACATGCACTGATATGTCTATGATACTAATCTCCTAGTATAATAGCCTCCTTGCTATCCTATAGCAGCTTGTGTAAGATTCAGAAAGTGTCTCAGTTAGTCTGCGAGCAAAGACACTGTAGGGACACAGTATCTGGCATGGAGACAAGCGACTTGCCAGTAAAATAGGTCTGATTTGATTCAGCGTCCCTAGAGCATCGATATAAATACTACTGGATCGCGCGCTGCATGCAATGCCAGTGTACAGTTTTCCGAGCGCATACAGCTACGTGTTGGGGTTGCATCCAGGGAGAATCGCAGGCGCGTGTGGGCAAAAGCTCGATCCCGCTTGTCGCTCTGTATGTTTTGGTGGCATACAGGCAGGCGTTGCTCGGCAAAGCTTGGTAAAAACAGATGTTTATCAGCTGATCATCCCCTTCCTTTCAAGCACAGGTAATTTTGGGCGGGATATTGTCTCACTCGACCTTGATCTAATGTCTAATTTGCTTCATGTAACTGTTGCCGTTGCTGTTGTTTGGGTTGATTAGTGGTTGTTATTTAGTTTTTAGTTTTTAATCGTGGATTTATTGTTGTAGTATTTTTTAGTTATTATAATTTTAGAATGTCCACTGATTTGCTTATTAAATTAAGTGGTAAGGAGTTGTACCAATTGCAACTGCACATCAAGATGGAGGAAAAAGAGCGACATATTTGTTCATTGGTAAGAAAGTTATTAAATTACATTTGTACAAGAACCTGTATTGCAGGTTTCTAAAAGTATTTAACTGTAATTTTCGACCTCATTTTAAATAGTTAAATACATGTTGTATCATTAAATAGACAATAAGTTTATTTTACTTCGATGATTCCTTCTGAATTGATTCTGAAGTATTGATTTTGTTTTAATGACGAGTTGACGAGCAATCCCAAAAACTGATTTTTAGATATGTCCTAGCATTCCAAATAGATTGGAAAAATGCGCAGGCCTATTATTTGGAAGTACGACTCAATAACTAACGAAATATTAGCATAAATAATTATGTAAAGTAGCAAACCCTGTTGCAGTTCTGTATTGTGTCGACTTTAGTTGTTATGTGACTCATGCATTTTCACATAATGTAATAACAACAAAGTAGGTACCATAATATGCTGATAAGATAATGTTTTGTATTATATTTGTGGTGTGATTGTAAGAAAAATGGAGAAAAAATAACATGTGAAGACTGCAGTATGGTTCTGCAAGCAGAAGAATCGGATTTGAGAGTTCCCAACCATTTCACAGATTTTAAGTCGAGAGGAAAATTAATCAGGTCAAGTGAAGACGTTTTAAAAATAGTTAAGTTTGCTTATAAACTGGAGATGTTTTCAATCAACCTAAATGAATGTGCCCATAAACTCACAGTGCAAGTGTGCAATAATTTTATAGCAAATCTGTTGAAGGGCCATAAAACTAATGATGAGTTTAAGGGAGATCATAAACTATTTTTAGATAAGTTTATTTGTGAAGTATTTTTTAAGATCATAGGCCATCATTTGGCAACAAAAAAGACAAGTGAAACTGTAAAGAAAAGTAACTTAGGTATGAGAAAAAAAATAACTAAGGTAATTTTGTTTAACAATCTGTAAATGTTTTCATTAATTAAGAAAGGTTCTTATATAAGTAAATAAACTTGTGTGAAAATGTTTTGTAATTTTTATTTTATCTTCCTAACAATACAAAATAATGTATTCGGTACCCTCATTAAAACGTTTGTAGATATATCAATGCCAAAACAAATTAGAGTCGGTGAATGGAAAATAATTGTACTAAAACGTATAATTGTGTGTCCTTTTAAAAGTCCAAGCAGAATACGTCACCAAGGACTATAATATTTAATTACAAATCGTTAGTTTGGGAGCGGTGTAGCAACAGGGTTATAGCGCGACGAGACTTTTGCCCTCGCGCGCCTGCAATACTCAGTACGCAACCACCGGCTGCTGGCTCGGGTAGCTGAGTGGAGCCGCCGATCCAGTAGCCGCCGATCCAGTAGCCGCCGATCCAGTAGCCGCCAATCCAGTAGCCGCCGATCCAGTATTATTTATATCGATGCCCTAGAGTGTCCAAGCCATTATGTCCCAAAAGTATCTTAAAATTATTCCGCCCTCATCATGATTTTTAGGCCTACCCTCTTTGCAGATATTTATAAATTTTGTGCCATATTTTAGATATTTATATTTTTTAAATATGACACTAATTTTATACCATTATCTACTGACTGGGCACGGTATTTATTTATTGAATGACACAGGAACCATTTAATACCGTCTAATCAACATTAGACTAGGCTTGTACTGTGTTGACATACGAGATTAATAGTGTGTTTTTGTTTATAGAACACACAAACTCAGTGAACTGTGTCAAGTTTAGTCCTGATGGCAAGAGGTTGGTGTCGTGTGGGGACGACCGGACGTTCAGACTGTTTGACTTCGCGTGTGGCGGCATGCAGACGTTCTGCAAGGAACTGGATCAGCAGCTCAAGTAAGATGTGGTAGAACTGTTCTCTACTCCAATGTGATCTATACTTGATATACTGTATGGTGCTTTACACTTTGCTGTATGTATATATACTGTATGATGCTTTACATAATAAGTGGTTAGACTAGGCTGGGCCACATGTATAAAATTCTAGATTTTTTAGTAAGGTTTTTTTCAGGTACAAAAATCATCAATTTGATATAAAAGAGCCTGTAAACATTTAAATATGTTTTAGTTACTACCCTGTTAGCTTTGTTGATAGTAAAATGTATGCAAGGAAAAAAAGCTGTGACACAAAAAAGTAAGTGATGTAATTGCATGTGATACGAGAGTTTACAAAATTGTGGACCTTCATAAATGGTTTTCTCAAATGACACTAAAGACACAAAATTAATAGGCAATTAGTCCATAACTTTTTGTTTAAAATCACATTATCCTATACTCAAATATTAGCAAGGTTTGCTTGTATGTTTGCTTGCGACACCGATCTCTAAAACAGCTCCAATGATTTCCTTCAGATGTACAAAATAACTAATTTATGGGATAAAAATAAGTTCTAGACAGGCCTCATCCCCAGGAAAAATCAAATAATGTAAAAAAACTAAAAGGAAAAGTTAAAAAAATTAACATTGGGCTTATGGAGTTTCAAATCAAAACAAAAGAATTGTAACAGCTGTTCATAATCAACCAGGGAAGTGTCAAAGTAATACTCATGTTGCATATGGGTCATTCTCACAAAATGGTACAATTTCACAACTGAAAAAAATAAAAATTTATTAACCTAAAAGTGTTTTATTTTTACCTCCTCCAATGAGATATATATTTAGGAACTTCAATATAAAGCAGCTAAGCTTAATTTTCATGTTTACTATGAAAAATTAAAAAAAAATTTTATAAGTACACCTAGAGAGTTCCAGTCGGTCACTATCTTTCCAACAGTTAAACAGGTTTTATTTATTAAAAAAAAAACACCTAAAATGTGTAAGATATGTTTAGCAGTGACTTTACCTATTATAAAATGTGAAATACATTTACATTTTGCTAATAAAAAAAGGAAATATTTACCATTTTCCCTTTGTTTCAAAGACTAACTAACTTCTGGAACTGTAAACTGTCAATATAAAAAAGAAAAAGTGAATAAATTCTAACCTAATCTTTACGACAACACATGACAGCAGTGTTGAAGTTGATAACACATAGAGTATAATATTTAAATACAAAACAATTATAGTTATTACACTTTTCACATGTGTGACCGACTTGGTCCTTTGTGTGACCGACTAGTCATCGCCGTGACCGACTTAAAAACTGTAACTCGTAACGTAATTTTTCATCATGTTATAGACAAAACCTCGTAATGTGTACAGTTAGGTTATGAAAAACAGGGAAGAAAAGATAATAACGAATAATTATTTCGCTTTTATTATGCTTTTATTTCGCTAAATAAATTTAATTTTTGACACTCGGAAAAAAAACAACAATACTAAAAGGATACCCTAATGAAACCTAGAAAGTAAGGATTTTTATACAAAAATATAATTGTTGTTGACTAAAAACGTAATTGACTATAATTACAATAACTATAAAACTTGTGACTTAGTCCTATATTTAAATATAGTAGTCAACTTACTGCCTACAACTAACTTATTACTTGGCAGATATTTTACACCTAAAAATACATTGTCAAAGTCAAAATAATGTTTTACTTAACTGACCACCTGAAAAGACAGAATATTAATGCACTAATGAAAAATCAACATTATTCTATGACACTCGATGAACATATATAAAGTGTTTTTTGCTGTTGTTGTTGTTGTTGTTGTTATAGCACAAAACTAACGCGGGACTTCAAAAAACTTATAGTACCATCGATTTCCTTTTGAAATAACTTCTGGTGTATCCAACATAATTTTATCTGGTCCACATGTACTGAAGAAACGTCACTTTCATTTACAGCATATAACTTAAAATCTTTAGCAAGGGGTTTCATAAATACTATTTCTACTTCGTTGTTTACAACTTTGCTCTGGCATATGCCAATGAACTGCTGACATTTTTTCTTTTCATTATCAAACTCCACTACAACATACTTTCCAGATTGCAATTTTTCTAGAAAAACATCTTGCCGTTTTTCACCAGACAATCTGTGAATTGACTGATACGCAGATGATCCCAGCATCTCTTCAAAGAATGTGTTTGGGATGTCTTCCTCCGATGAAGTAAATATGTCGTCAACATTTAGGACTCTTTTCTTCTTTTTCTCAACTACCTGACTTTTCACAACTGATAAACTGCCAATTGGCTGCTGCAGAGATATTCCCGGCAGCTCCTCACACCGTGCAATTGAGATATCTTCCTCTGATGAAGTTTCAAAGTCCAGGTTCATTCTCTTTTTCTTAACTATTTGTCTTTTCTTTGTCTGTCTCTTCTTATGTGGATGAGCGGCTACGTTGCTTTTTATTTCTTCAAAAACTACGTCCTTTAACCCTTTCAGTGCTAAGCTTCTGAAAGGAGTAGTTGAATATGTGATGTTTTGTTGATTTTTTTAATATATTGAACGCCTGAACAGTTAAAATTAATAAAAACGTGCTTCCGCTGGACACACACAGTAAAGGATAGGTAAAATGTAGCAAAACACCTGATCAGATGTGCAACTCACAAAGAATCCACCCATCCCGTCAGCTTGGACCCGAGCCGTCCACCGTTTGCTTAAGGTCCGCCCTCCCCTTCAACTCTGCCACAGACAGGTGAACTCTCCATGAGTTGCACATAAAAACCACCGACTGTGACGGGATTCGAACCCTCGATCCAAGTGTTACCCCCGGCCGGGAAGGTAACGCCTTAGACCGCACAGCCACTGGTCAGGCTAGCAGCTGCAGTGGATCAGTTGGTATTATAGAGACTAGGCGCTGGACGAGGTAGTTCAATTCGTGTCAACCAGGTTTCACCACATGTCAGACTCAGACTGCAGACTGAGCGCCTAACGGTACAATCGCTTATGAAGCAGTAACAGTGTTTATTGATAACAGATTCAAAATCCGATATATCGGACCATAGCACTGAAAGGGTTAATACGTAATGTCCACATCGCTTTGGAGGACATTTAAAACATGAGAGCTTATTGGCAGTCATAGTGCCATCTGAGTGGACAACTTGATGCACTTTCATGATACCTTTAGCTTGGGGAACATTTAAAAGAGCCACCTCTGTTTTCATTTGTGTTATGTCGGAGGAGGGCACCTCATACAAATATATTTTACAGTCTTTAAGTGCGGAAACAAAGTCTTTTGCTGAACCTATGTCAGCTCCATAGGCCACTTTCGTATCCGCCAGTCTTTTAAGTGTCCCCCCTACCCCGTCCATGGCGCCTTTGCCATGTCCGGCTTCAGTGAAGTTCCAGGTCAAATACTCAACCTTTTTGAAGTATTTGGGAACTATTTCTTTAAATAAATGAAGGTTCATTTTATTCCTGTACTGGTTAGTGGGACTATCTGAAACAAAATGAAGTGCCTTCGTGTCGGGATATTGAAGGGATGATCTCTCAATTGGAACCATGTATGCCCAAATAGTATGCGATTGATGGTTGATATTATTAGACACACTAGCGAAACAAGCGACCTTAATTTCTCCATCTATGTTGTTGTACCTCACTCCTGTATTTAGCGAAATCTGACGCTTTGATGCACCAAAATGGTACGATTGTACTTCGTGAGAAAGTTTTGCCACGTAATTTTCCGAAAAGTCTATTCTAAAAACTATCTCATCTGAGGTCAAGTTACTTATTTTTTTGTCAATTTCTGTAGTTTGGTGTTCAGCGTAAAACACATGTCTTTTGAAATCTTCCAATTCTTTTTGGAATTTAACTTTGATTTAAGAAACCTTATTCACTTCTTTTACTTTCATGGTTCTTTTAATTGTTTTCTTTACATTTCTTATTACCTTCTCTTCTTTAACATTTTTCCACTTGTAATATTTCATTTTATAGTCATCTTCAATATTGAAAATAACCTCTTTGGATTTACATTCACTGCATTCTCCCAACATGCATTCTCTTTGTCGGGAGAACAAGTGACCACTTTTAGAATTTCACTTGACTTTCTTTCACTAATTATGTTGTTCTGATTCAAAGCCGAAACTAAAAGGGCCATATTTGTGTGCCTTACACAGGCACATGTCTCCCTGTCACATTTTTTTGGAAGAGAGACCCAAAAGGGCCTGGCTCTTGTAAAGGTTGCCAACGATAATTTGTGATTATGTTGTTTCTGGAACATAATATGTAACTCCTTCAATGGATGGAGCAACACCCTTCGCTGTTTTTTGATAGCCCCTTTCTTTACATAATCCTTTTTTCCTGGGCACATGCGACTCATGTTATCTTGTTCATAACATTGTTCAAGTAAATGTGACAATTTGTTCGTAACACACGCTTTTGACTTCTTTCATATGTTTGGGTATCATCATTGTTTTTTAGTATTTTATTACATTTTTATGGCACGAGATCGCGGAAGTACTTCTGCACTCTCAATTTTTTTATTACTTTGTTCCCAATAACTTTTCGCATTATCTGATTCTTTTTCTTCGAACCTGCTACTGACTTTTTTGTTTGTTCAACCTGTTTTCGAAGAGCAAATCCAAGAAAAAGTTGTTTTTTAACATTAGGTTACACCTTTTCTGTTCCTAATAATGTAACCACTTGTTTCCTTGGAGATGGCGAACCAACATTTTGAGCTTTTTGTTTTTCTCTGTACAGTCTTTTTTTTATCTTTCAAGTCTTTTTTTAAAATCTTTGATTTCTTTTTTTTGTTTCTTCACTGTTACATAAACTTTAGCACGAGACTTCTTCACTTTCTTTCTGCCACTTCTTCTTTGACTAGATTCTTCATGGTGATGCTCTGGAGAATTTGGTGGAGTGTTCGCCAAGGCCTCTTCAAGAGCCTTCTTTTTCTGACTCTTCACTTTACTCCTCTCTCTCCAATATTTTCTGGCCTTCCTTCTTTCTCTTTCCGTCATATCACCAACTTTTTTAATTTTCTTTTCTGCCCTAAGTTTGGCCATTCGTTCTCTGTCATATTTTTTTTTGTCTTCCATCTTTTCTTCCGATAGTTGGTCCCTTCTTCGCCGCTGACGATCCCTCGCCAATTGTTTTTGCCTTTCATACTTGGCTGAATTTTTTGAAGAGCGAGCCATTTAATTTGTCACTAAAAATAAAAAAAACATGATAATTTTGTAAATAAAATTTTGAATTCTTTTTCTAATATATTGTTTTGTTGTAAAAAAATGTATTCATTATTAGATTGAAATTACAAACACACAAATTGAGTACTCGCAAACCCAAATTCAAAGTATTAGAACATTCCCATTTTCCCGACTTTGTTGGGGAAAATGATTCATTATAATTTTGCCTTGGGCCTTCATTGATACAATGGCTATATTTGTACTCAAATTTATTGAAATGCACCTTAAAATATATTGTAATAGACCAGAAACTAAACCTTAGGTTATAAAGGCCTAATAATGTCTAATCGGTCACGAGAAACCAAGTCGGTCACGAGACTGACTGGACAGTTACCGACTTGACTTTTCAACGTATTGCGCAATATTTCTCTCGGCCTAGAGCCTAAATGTAACTTTGGTTTATAGGTTATGGCTGAATACAGAGTTTGTTATCAAACACAAGTTTAATTTTATTTATATAAATATTGTTTTATCTTTAACACTAGTGACCGATTTGACACTCAATTAAGGTTTACAGTATTATTTACCTGAATTATTACTTATAAAATATAGTTACTGTCACAATACACTTTTAACAACATAGATTGAATCTACACATAACCACAAACAGCCATTGACTCCGTTTCCCGCCGATGACTTGTGTTTTTTCGTTTTTTTCCAACTTTATTTTGGTAGTCCTTGACACTGCACCATCAAAGGACAATGTTTAAAATAACAGCGTGACGTAATTCTTTGCAATTTATTTTCATTCTCTCTGGCAACTACTTCTAGTGATCTTTCTTTATAGTTGTCACTGTGTATCTCTTTGATATTATCTTATACTCTGTTATTTAACCAATTGTAACTTACGACATTAGGTTAGGGACAGTGACCAACTAGATCCTAACCTTACAAAATCGTCTTTTACAGGTAAATTAATAACAATTGAGAATTATACATTTACAACTAGTAATAAATAAAGGATATAGAAATGAAACAACACATTTTATTTTAAATTAATTTTTATTTTAACCTTAACTCAACTAAAGGACTAAAATTGTACCATTTTGTGAGAATGACCCATATGATTATTAACATGTGGTTTCCTGAGAGCAGAGATTAAAAGATTTGAGTGAAGGTTACATATATAGAGTAGTAAAATAAATCAAAGGGACATCGAGCTATGAATAACAACTGGAGGGACCTTAAAAATGTAGAAAACAGGCAAATGAGTTATACAAATCTGATTATCAGTAGGGGGAAGTGGTGAAATATTACTCCGAGTCATCTAAACTGACTGACTGGCCTTCCCCCGAGCAAAGCTCGGCCCCCCAGGTACTTATGCATAAACAAAGCAGACGTTTTGCAGTCATCATGCTCTTCTTGGAGGTCAACATTTATGGGTGACATGCAATAAAAAAAAATGTCCCTCAGTCCCTTGGATCACTACCTTTAACCCATTGGCTTAAAATGACATGCTGGTGCCATCTTTTTATTTTTTAAACCTATGAACTGGAATGGAAAAAGTTATATTTTTAAATGGATTAATGGTGTATTTTAATTAAAATATTGTTTTATTTAAGTTTAAGTCGCATTGGCAGACACAAAGTAGACATAAGTAAAAAGTAGCAAAATCAGTGTTGACCATGTGCAACTCACAAAGAATTAACTGATGCCTTCAACTTCCAAGCAAGCCTGCCACCGTTTATTTTACTTGGACCCTCCCACCAACTTTGCCACAGACTGGTTAACTCATTGAGAGTTGTATGACTGGTCAGTTTTGGTCGTGTGCGGGAATCGAACCCACGAACATCGTATCAGCACCTGGCCAAGGTGTTTCCATGACGTAGCCAACTCAGCTAACACGACCAAAGGCCTAGCGGTGATATTTAGGTTTATAAGTCAGTCCGCGCTCCTAGCGGAGAGAACCATAGTTGCCCGCAGTCATTAGTTACCGATTTAGGCTATTGCGAATAGAATAAAATGACTACCTTAGTGAGTTAATTAGAACCACCTCCCATTATCCTGCAATTTTCCAAACATCCGCAATTCACTATTCAAAATTATACTTACAGAATCCGTAAAATAGATAATTCCAGGTGACTTACTACTCAAGTTCTAGGTCCACCTGCCTAGAAAACTAAATTGAATTGGACTCTAAGGTAAAATTATTTTTCTCTCTGTAGGAAAAGTCCCTACACTGAAAAACTTAAAAATATGAGTATATAATTATATATAGAGTAAAAATATTGCCAATTTAATAAACTACATCTTTAAAGTATTGAGATTGTTTTATAGTAGAAGTGGAAACCAAGGAACGAATGAATTATATTATAACCCTAGAAATAGGGGTGTGCGAGTAGTGAATTTTTTAATCGAGTCGAGTCGAGTAGTGCCAATTATTTTTGAGTTTCGAGTATTTTCGAGCAAGTATTTGCCATCAGTTGTTAGTTTAAAATACTGTAATGGGATTTGGATACCATACTAGATTTGATAATCTAATCATGGTTTCTAATCAATACATGAGTAGCAATACAAAGTTTTGGTCAGTAAAATCAAACTGGATTAGGTATTGACAAACAAACACGGTTTGACATTCGTTTCCGGCCAATAAAACAGGTCCGGTTGTCATTTGGCCAATATCACCTGGTCCAGACATCGTTTATAATCAATATTAGATGACGAAAATCGTTAATTAAGGCCAATATTAAGTGGCCCGGTCGCCACTTTTGCCGATATTATGTTTTTCGTCATAATTTACGGCCGAAATTACGCGATCCGATCGTCATTTTCGGCTGATTTTACGTGATGCGATCGCCTTTTGCGGCCGTTACTTCGCGTTTTGACCGGTCGCAATCGTTAGCGATCATCTGGAAATCGGCGGGAAATACTCGCTCAAGCTTTCGAGTATTTTTCAAAACTTCGAGTCGAGTTCGAGTATTAAAATACTCGGCCGAAAACTCAAAGTTTTGAGTACTCGCACATTCCTACTAGAAATGTAGAGAAAAATATGTGTATAATTCCGAAAGTAAATAAATCTGTCTTTAAACATCCTTCCATTTATAGTGCTCCTAAATATTTCAATCAATTACCAATTGAAATAAGATCTTCACACAATCTCAAAGAATTTATTAAAAATATAAACAAATGGCTCTTTGGGCAAGTAGATGTTGATTTCTTAAGTAGAACAAAATATGTAGTTAGGACATGGAATACAAGAATTTTATTCTTATTTTTAATTATGTTTTTTATGCTCATACTATAAATGAATTAAAACTGTATTTTATGTTATTAGCAATACAAGTTGTAAATTGATAAGCTGTGGGTGCGTGTGCAGACGCTGCAGGGAACTGCTCTGCTATCAAGTGTACATTATTGTTTAGCTAAACTCATCAGGACATTAAACTTTTATTTTTGAATGAGTATTTTCATATACTGGTAACAGGCTAGCATTAATTCCTGAGAGTGAATATTTTGTTTTGTATTTGTATTTGTTTGAAGGAATAAATCATTATTTCATATTTACATCAACTTTTAAATCTTGTAACCAAGTAACACAACAGAATAAGAATTTGTATTGCAATCAGATGTCACATACTCAGCAGACGTCTAAGTTGTAGCCTACTCGTCATAACAGAAGTTGACGGCGATGGCGGTTCATCAAGAATCAAGAATCCATCATAATCACTCAAGATTCAAGATTTATTTGACATTAAATATTTACAATAAATACAATAGGCATCGTCTACAACTAAATAAATAAACTGAGCAACACTTAGTCAAAGCTAACTCAAACAATTCTCTAGGTCAAAATAAGACTCATTCTCTGATTTAAATAGTTAATCTGTAAAGGCACACAAAACTTGTTCAAAACATTTTGTCAACAAAAACGACGCGCAGTCACTTTAAGTGGAAATGGTGATTACGTCCAAACGTCATTGTCACACACAGAGTATACCTAGAAAGTAGAAAGTGAATGTCAGAGAGAAAGAAATACGCAGTTTCCAAAATTATGAAATACGACATAAAATTATATGAACTAATGTAGGCTAACCTTTTTTATTTGTTACAACAGTAGTGTGTGGAAAACATTTGTTTTTTTATTAATCAATATTTTGGCAATGAAATTATTATTTAACCTAAAGACTCTTCTAAACCGTTCACGGCATATTTAATATTGAATTCAAACATTTTCTTTCGGTTGGTTTAATTTCCATCCATAAAACGTTAGGAAGTGTCATAATGCCTATTAGGAAAATGTTATGATAAGCCCGATTTGTGTTTTTGAATTGATGTACATGTTATTACGTTTGCACATCAAAATAAGTATCAACCTAGACCTTCTGCATGTTATTACTCTCTGTAACACACAATCATAGATCAGAATGTATTTGCCAAATGTTTGGCGATTTTAAGTAGTATGAAGTACTCATTTGAGGTTAGGGAGCCATTATACAACACTGAGCTCTATGTTATATCTGGAGTCACCACTCTATGTTAAAAAAGCGTGCCGCTGTGTTTTTGGTCGTTATGTTGGCCAATGTGTTTTACTGATGCATTGTGGGAGTTTTTGACAGTTTGATGGTATAGTAATTTTATTCCCCATTTAAATCAATGTAAATTTAGTGATTTTTCAAAACCATTATCATTGTTTTAAAGTACATTACAAGTCAAAACCTGGTGTTAAAATAAACTTTGAAACCTTGTGAATTTGTTTAAATAAAAAGTAACTAATCATCTTAAAGCTAAGTAATGATTTAGGTAACACGAAAATAGTATTGTTTCTAGGTTTAGGGTCATTGGTGAATGACATTGAAAAATATGCACTTGAGTGGTTAACTTAATTATTTATTGTACTTAACAAGGATTATTAAAATACGTCTTACAACACTATAAAGTATATTTACACTTATACTGTACTGTACTTACATACAAGATGGTAAAATATACACAACAGATGGTACAAGGCATATTCTCCATATTTGTAAGAAAGGAAATGTAATGAATGCATGGGAAGGATTGTTAATTGTTATGGAAAAATGTAAGGATAGGGATAAATTGATCAATGAACAGGTCAACTTTGACTCTGGTGTTACTTATCACAATTTGTCTCCGGAACTTCCGGTAGCCAATAGTATATAAGCTGTTCACCATCTTATTTCTGTCATTCTCTGATTGGGCCTGATGATGACCGCTGTAACTGGTTGAAATGGATGCCTTGTACCATCTTTTGTGTATATTTTACCATCTTGTATGTAAGTACAGTAAGTGTAAATATACTTTATAGTGTTGTAAGACGTATTTTATTTATCCTGTTTAGTTGTAACAACACGTATCATGCTAATAAAGAAATTATTTATTGTACTTACACATCAGCATAATGACATTAATAACTAATGGATAAGTCCAATATTAAATTCAAATCCAATGCCAATGTTAACTGTTGACAGTAAACACTACAGCAGGCAATCGGTCGGCGACTTTGAATTTTGACAGCGTCCACCCAATGAACTGTGATTGGTCCATCTAACCCCAAGGTGACAACACAGTAGATTAAAAATCTGAACTAGACGGCACGCTTTTGGGAAATATTTAGTCGAAGAGTAGTGTCTCTAGATATAACATAGAGCTCAGTGTTATACAATCGGCAATGTTCAACACAAAAATTTCGTTGATATAAAAAACAAACGGATATCCCTCAGTTTGATTTAAAAATGATTAAATGTCATACACATTCGGTTGTAGGTTTTTGTTTACGTTCATACCGCCTCCAGACTGGCCAAGTCTAGGAGAGCAAAGACAAGCGTGACAGTGTAAATGCGTAGTCGTTTGTTATTAACCCCTGTTATTCTCAATGTTTATGTACATTATAAAATTACTCGCTGAGTAGTTCGCAACTCGACGTAACATTCGGCCAGAGTGTGGAGGCGGCTTTATCAATGCTGTAAAGAATAAAGGTATCTCATCATCATTCGTGATCGTTAACCTATAAACTCGCGAATGCCGGCACCGTTATAGACTTCGTACTGGCACCGTTAGTGGTACCGAACCGAGTTCGGTAATTCGTTTTGTACAGCACCGGTACCAATTTTTCAGTGCACCTAGGTGCACTTGACCTCTAGTTCAGGTGTAATTTGACCTCTAGATATAGCGTTCTGATATAATATGATAGTGACTATGCATTTTATGGTGTTGTATAGTTAAACTTTGTCTTTACACACATTGTGCCCATGTGTCCTGGAAACAAAAATTTTTCAATTAAAACATGACACCCATCAGTCAAGCGGTCTTGAAATTGACAAATGTTTTATAACTCTGCTATTTGTGCGGGTATTTAGCAGTAGAATTTCAGTTGTTAGATTTTTTAACTGAGATCATGTTTTTCATTTGTATTCTGATTCTGAACCACTCGAATATCAGTTTTGACTTTCATCTGCTTGAGCTCTTACGATTCTGTTCCCGCCAGGTGCCTGGAGTGGGATGGGACGATGTTGCTGCTCGGAGGCAGCGAGGGCTGTGTGTTCGTCTGGGACATGGGCATGGTCACACTCAAGAACCACATCAAGGCCCATCAAGGTGCGTGGGAGTTTGATTCGCTTTGTAAATTGATCGCTATCCAGATTTGTACTCACCATGAAACACATTATCATCGATTGGAAGAGTCTCATAAAAATTCAGTTTATGACAGTTCTCTTTAAAAAATACAAATCTTAAACTAGATACCTGAAGCTTCGTAGTAGTTGCTAAAATTTGCCTGAAAAACTTTAAGTATATACAGTCTGTCCCAAAAGTTCCAGGACGGTTGAATAGTTCTAAAGCTGAATTATATAGTAAATATCTTGTATACATGGTTTTTACTATAATGCTTTACTTAATTACTTACTCTTACTTCCATGGCCCATGGATACCGAAGGTGGAATTTGGCCTCAGGTCTGCCGTATCTTCCTCCATTCCTCTTAGTTTTCTCAAGTCACCCCACTTGGTCCTTCCATCGTTTTTTAGGTCTCCCTCGGGGTCTCCTCCTTATTGTTTCCTCTCTATATATCTTTTTATAATTTTTCCTTCTCTTCTAATCACATGACCTGCTCCAAGTATTAAGGTTAAGGTATTGTAGAAGTGGCCTTCTACAATATCTGGAGAATTAAACATTTCTCTGAATTCCTGGTCGTGCTTGATCCTCCATGAGTCTCTTTCTCTGGTAGGTCGTAATATAATGCTTTCCTTAATTAGCTCTTACAAATTAATTACCTCGATGGTGGGTGGGGGGGGGTTCATTTTCACTTTTGGGGCAGAGGTAGTATGATTCATACTCAAAAATGTTAGTAATCGTGTTTAGAATAATTTGTCTGTAACTCTTTCGTTCTAGAGTTATTGAACTGGTTGAAGACTTAATTCCATCACAGTAATAGGATAATTTTGAAATAGAACAAGATTAGCAGCATGGTGTATTAATAGGCAAGCACAAAACTGTCCCTCCTTTTTTCTCAGCAAGTACTTTAAAATAAGTTGTCACTTAATGTGTAGATTTCCATTTGAAAATTCAGGTCCACCCCAAAATCACATTTTGAGCATTGATTAATATTTAAATTCTTTTAGTTAATATTTTTTGCAGTACAGAATTATTCATGCCATTCTGTTGCATGTACAGGGATTAGCAGAGATTAGTCGACGATTAGCCGATTTCTTAACCTGGTACCCGATTTCTTTATCTTTTGACTTACCTGCCCCAGGAAGTGGCGCCACATACCCCACAGACCGACAATCCGGACAGAATTACTTAGGGTTATTAGCCCACCCTTCACAGCTGTCATCATTCAGGGGTTGCCCTCTGCCGTTAACCAGGGAAATCGGAATTCTGATGTGCCCATATAAGAACTCAGAACTCTTTATTTGAAATATCTTTATATTAATAGGCAAGCACAAAACTGTCCCTCCTTTTTTCTCAGCTTGTGTGCATCGTAGGAGAAATTCACGCATACCGTTAGAAAGGTATTGTTCTGCAGGTGAGCAGAAACCCATTATAATTTACATCGGCCCTCAGGCCTATGCCCCACAGGCTTTCAAAGTTTCAATGTTAATCTTATGGAAGAACAGTAATCAATTGGATTGCATATTTGACAGCTGATATGATAACAGATGCTAGCATAATAGCAAGAACAGATGTTTCAGGATTAATGTAAATCAAAAATACTACTGACTACTGGAATTCTAACACACTTCTTCACAATAAAAAAAACCTTTTCGTGTAAGTGGGGGAGGGTGATGGAGGGGGGAGAGGGAGTGAGAGAGAAAGAGAGGTTATTTGTGAAGATCAGCATAAGGACACTAGTTCAAATACATTGCATTTAACTGCAGGATGGCGCAAAACATTCGCGCATAGAACCATTATTCGTATGTGCCACTTGGGGTTTATGTAGAATTTTTGGTTGAATTTCGACCTCTAAGCGATTTATAGTTATAGTAAATACATTGGCACGTCAGCTTAAAACTAAAAGTTGTTCACCTTAAAACTAACAATCAGTCATGCTTTAAAAATCATCAATAGCCCATGTGATCATTAACACGTTCAATGCTGACAAACATGTTTAAACATGAAAATCACATAAGTTTCAATGTTAATTAGAGGGCGGGAATTATCATCCTCCGCATCCAACGTGTTAAGAACTGTTTAGTTTTATAAAAAGGGTTGTTTATGAAAAATTACCAACACAAAACAGACCAGATAGATCCAAATTGGACTACACGAGGCACCTCAGAACAGGAAGGCATGTGAGTAGCTCTCGGGGCGTTACCTGACCCCTGATAGCTGAGAACCACCAACAGTCAAGCTGGAGCAATACGGTCAGACCGAAGTTGTCCACATAGCAACCACAGCAACCACCCTCGAGGCCGACACCAAATACTGGCTTCCCGTGCTCTTGCGTGATACCGAAAATCAGAAGGGCTTGGTACCCAACTACTCCCATTGTTCACGGCAATTTCCCTGGGGGCAATTTCCATGACGTTTTGTAAGATTTTCGTTTCAGGAGTACCTGGGTTAGTGTAATGAGTTATATAACATAAACAGTGTTTTATTACAAAAAATTATTTTGTAATATGTTTTTTCCTAACCTATTTTAATTTCAGAATTATTTAACCGATTTGGGACATTGACAGTCTTTTTGTTTGTAGTTTACTAGTTTTAAGCATGTGACATCCAAAAATCGACCCAAACATTCCTTTTGTTCAGGTGCTGTTCTATGCATGGCACTAGCTGATGATGGCTCAGTCCTTCTCACAGGGGGAGAAGACAAAAAACTGCTTGTTTGGAGACCAGACGCTGCGTCAGAACCCTCTTCAACCTAGATCATACGTTTTAGTATAAGTATAATACTTGTTATACAGTAATAGAATTAACTGTTGTTATTAGTATTAGTGTTATAGAATTGCAAATAGTGAGAATTGGAAAATGAAAGTGTAACACTGGCAGAAAACAAATTGCGCTACGTCAGGCAGAAATGTTATTGTCTATGCTATCAATATTTTTTGGAATGGTCAAATGTGGACAGAATCCATAATTTGTTTAGCAACCCAGAAATAATGATCCTGCAAGCTTTTAAACCGAAATACATGACAATAACCGTCAGGATGCAGGATGACTTTGTTTTAATTGCTCAGCCTTAAGCAAATATTTGTCTCATGCGGTTGATTTTAACCCTACCTATCGTGCAACCTGCATTGTCATTTAAGTAATGATTTTGTTTTCATTAAGAATTTAACGTTGTTTTTGCTGTTGAGCTCTGTTTTTGTTTTGATGTATAAACAATCATCAGATTTTAAGTGTAACAATTAATTGCATTTTTCCAAAACTTAGAAAGCTTGTGTCAAAGTCAAAGTATTTATTTGCACATAACATTATATGGGTTACAGAAGGTAACATCAAACTGGTGCATCGTCATTACATTTCTACAATTCAACTAGCTATAACACACTTAAACATTTAAATAATTAACAAATTCTTCAACGCTATATACACTTAATTCTAATAGGAGTCGCTTCAGATAAGACTTAAATCTAATTAAATCTAGCTGCTTTACATGGTTCGGTAATTTATTATACATTCTTTTACCAAGCTCAAAAGTTGAATTAATTGTCCTTCGATAGTTACATTGGTCAGTTCTTAAATAATTGTTCTTAAAAAATGTGGATCAAAGATTCCGAGGACAGATGCAAATTTAAAAGATTTTGTTGAGTCTACAACAAAAACTTTTTCATGACCATTAAATGGTTTGGTTTATACTTAGATCCCGCATTTTTAAACACCTGTTTGTCAATTACTATTACGATTACAGTTTTGTGAGATATGCAATTTGTAATCGTCACCCGACTGACACATGAATTTTCCAAGGTAACTGCTTGTTCTTTATGTAGGCCCTATATCACTTGCAAAAGCAAGGCAGGCAGTCTTTACAACTCTAAAGTTGTTATTAGTGTCTTGGTTGCTTTTGTAGCAATTTTATTGTCCAAAGGAATAAAGTTGGGCGAGTTTAGAGGGTTGGAATGAGTTTAACACGTAACACGTTCACTGCCTTAATCATGTTTGATCATGATAATTTCATTAGTTTCCTTGCTAATCAACCGCCGGAAACTCTGCACACCATACTGAACGACTAAATAAAATAATACCACAGGGGATGCCCAGATATTGTGTTATCTAAAACACAATTTGCCAAAAACTGAAGTTGATTGGTACATAGGTTTAATAATACTAAAAATATCCATTGCTTCTAGATAACTTTTACTATAAAAATGAATAAACATTTTATTTTGTTACTGTTAATAGCTTTTTTAAAAAAACTAGTAAACAAAAATATAGGGGTGTGCGAATAGTGATTTCTGACTCGGGCCAAGTCGAGCCGAGCTTCTTTCTAATTTCCTAGCTTCGAGGTTTCTTGGGCTGAGCTTTTTTGACGGAAATGCAGTTATTACCGTATTTATTATTAGCCATAATAAACAAACTATATATCAAGATGTACTCTCCGTGTAACCAAACACTTAGGCCCTAGCCTAGGGAATTGCCAAAACCTAAGTCTGTCTCTCATTCAACTGTTTGTAAATAGTAAATTTTGGGTTATACTTTTATAAATATACATTAGTTAAACGAGGACACTCAGCAGCAAACCATATTGTATGAATATAATTACTGTATTATAATAAATAAACTATCATTACATCTAATTTCACTCACAGAAATAAGTTATCCAATAATCATAGGCCTAGCTTATTTTGTATCTAACCTATTACCTAACCTATTATATCTGCTTCGGAAACTGAAGGATTCAGAAGTAAAAGTTCATGGTGGAAGAGAAAGATCGTCAGTGCATTCTTCTTCCATCACTGCTTTAATAATTTGAGAGCCTACAATTAAAAAATGAAATGCTGTCTACTGACGTTTATTCACAAAATTCAAACAATCCTGCGGAGTTAACCATATGATTTTAATCGCACAGCTGTAGCGAAACAAAACACTGGTCCATTTTGATCATGTCCAGCTCTTGGTTAGCTGAACATAGAATATAATAAAGTATAACCTTGTAAATAATATGACCACCGGTATTATAGCATGCATGACATAACCATTTAGAATTTTTATAAAATCCTTCGATTTTTTGAACCTCCCGATTATTAATTTTGAGAAAACGTGATTTTGAATTGTAAAGTGTTACAACAGCGATGTGACAATAATAATTGTTAACTTTAACAACTACAGTATAATTACAGTTTATTTTAGAGAGTACTATTTCGGCTGCACACTAAAACGCCATCATGATTTGGCGTTCATCACCTACAACCTTGTCCCTAGCTATTGATCACGCTAAATCATCATTACATTATAACCATCTTCACTTAATGTAATAAGGCAATACACGAAGTGGAATCGCCAACAGTGTTGCCAGACGTAATTTCAGACTCCAGGGAACGTAATTATGGTGTAAAGTACGAAGTTGTAAGTTGTAGTAAAGACTGTACCGCTGCAACAGTTAAAAAATATGTGTTTTCATGGGTTTTAGTTTTTTGCTGTCGGGGTACTTTTTCTGGAGCAGAACAATTGTTTTAGACTATTAATTATTATTAACCGTAAAATATTGTACCTACAATGGGAATACTGCACTGCAAACAGAATAATTATTAATTGTGTAGACGTCCACTGTCTATGTCCAGTTGATGTAATGAGTGTAGAGAAAGTAGATCCATTGCATTGGTTGATCAGGTCGACAGTTAAAATATTACAGTACTTTTATATTTTGTTATTTTTTAGAACAATAACGAAAAGCATTAGCATTGCTGAATTATAAGTAGAGCTCTTGTTATGGAGCTCTACTGATGCAAACTAAGAGAATTCTAACATTGATTTTGGAAAGTTTTGCTTTAAATTTACTTTTATAGACAACTCTTTTCACTAGTCGGCGTTTTAAATATTCGGCTTGAACTTCAAGCTTTTTGAAAATCTCAAAAGTGTAAATACTCGCACACCCCTACAAAAATATGAAATATTTTCCTTCTGATGTCTTGCTTCTTCAATAAAAGTTCCAAAATTGTATTTTTACTCACCACAATTATGCAATATAACTCGCCCAGGCTAAGAAACCTATTTTTGATGGTTAACAATTAGTCTTAGTCCTAGAATATTACGCTATGTATAATTATAATTTTATGATAAGGTTCCTTGTTATCTATTGTTTTATTATTTTAAAGTTTGATTCAAAGTATTTTGTTATTAAGTAATCAACATGTTTTGTTAATATTGTTAAAAGAGTTTAGAGCTTATTGTTAGTACAATATTTGGAGATTATCCCTTAAAATATATAGATTGTTTAGCCATGGTTATAATTTTAGTTTATAAAAATGCATGTTTTTCTTTGTCAACCATCCTCAAGAGGGGCCTCCAGTCACCGGTTTCCACCTGCTGCTCCCATTAGACCAATGATAACTTTGAAAGCCCGTCCCTCCTTGAAATCGTTAAATAATTATGGTTCACTTTAAAGAACAAAAAAATTCTATTGGGAAAATTTTCAAAATCACAAATATTCACAGATAAATAAAAATCACAAATATTGAATATTTTGGAATTTGATTGAACGATTATTATTTGTTATCGACAATTTGCTGACTGAAATCACTAGGTATGTTTTGCTCTTTACAACGATTTTAGATGATCCATTTGCGACCTATTTTCCCCCTGTAAGAAAATATCTGCAAGAGAGGTTATTTTATTTCGCCGCGGATGGCTCAGCCTGCTGGGTTACTCCAGGGTTCCACTGGCACCCAGGGGTTTACGGACCGGACCTCTCGCTGGCTTGGGCCTGGCTCATACAATCAGATGTGAAACAGGTTCACCACAGAAGTAGCTTCTAATCACAGCCAGACCCGGTGGGGAGGGGGACTTGACGACGTGGTGTTGACACACACTGCAGCTCGGGCCACGTCCTCCACAGCGACCGCTCATACCGACGAAAAAAGCCCACGAAAAAAGCTCAGAGTCCCTGCAACACCGTGTGTCACTAATCCTTATCGGTAACAACGCCCACGACTCCTAGTCGAGTAATCGGGGCCGGCTCGGCTGATACCGACAGGATCTAACGTGTACACTACTGGCTACTTGCACAGAATACTTGACACAGTTGTCTTAAATTTAATTAAACTATTCGGGCAGTGCCCAGGCCAATCAGTATGTTGCCAATAAATTGTATAATCTCGTGCTCAAACTGAAATACCACGTAGCTGGTCTCAAACTACCAAGCACAGGCACATGCAACTACAATACGCCATCTCAATAAACTTGTTACAATTTGGTTGAAATTAAATCACAACACGATGACAACCGTAGAATAATCCAAAACTAACTACTTTGGCTGAGCTTATCTCCAGGAATACCACACGTGGTGACAGAGCGTGTCGGTACTTGCTCTGCACTGTCAGGCCTCAACAGGTTTCTTAAACCGCCTCACCTCGAAATATATATTTTCTAGTTCCAAATTAAAATAGTCAATGAGTTTGAGGTTTAGTGAAATATGTCTAAATAAATATAATATTTATTTCAGCCCTACCTAGACAGTAAACGCCACTCTGACCCAAGTTTGTCTTGACGGATCACGTGGCAGAAATATTCATCACAAGTTTTAAACTCAAACAGTATATTAATAACAACGATAATAATAATAATATACAATTTAGTCGAGACTCACCAAATAGCGGGTCACAACCCAACTCAACGCAGATCTCACTGCACAGGAACTCCCGTCACCAACTAACTCGAAAAAGCACGCATGAAACTCTCCAGACACGATCACTGTCGGAGCTCAGGACATACTGCCTCGCCGAAGCGGCTGGATACCCAGGCCGACAAGCGCTGATAAGGCCGGGTCAAAGTGCGACCGGCCGCTTGCCGCCGCCACTTGCTACCTCTCGCTTGGCTGCCCGCCGCGACGACGAAATCAAACCTTCTTCCACCCCCCGGAACTAAATGACTCGTTACACATTGAGGAAGGACAGGCTTTGAAAATCAACATTGGTCTTATTTGAGATACACGATAAGTTTTGTGACTGGAGTCCCCTAATATGTTGTTTTTAAAGTTTTGCTGATTCTTATTGAGTCCAAAAGAAACCACTGTTACTGATTAAGGAAAGGCTCAAGTATCAATCATGATATCTAAATAGATAGATAGTTTATTGAATCATTCGTCCTAATACAGCAAGTAGGTGATGTCACATTGCATGTTAGAGTATATTTCTACAGGCTCAGGCTTCAGTCAACAATGGGCTATATAAATATGCCCACTGAAAAATAGGATTTATAGATACACTACAAAATAGTAACATTCATGCCTTAAAAATTCAAAATATACAACACAAATCTGAATTAGGCTAAACTGAAGTTTTAAAACATATAGAAATAAATTAATGTTTAAAGATGTTTGAAGCATGTATATATGAACATGTGCAAAGCGGAACATTTTCAAAGCAATTGCATCTGTCAAATTTATTTAATTGAGATATAAATAGTTTGCCTGGTTGTATAACCTGTAACTTTAAAAATCCCTTGCTTATGCTCAGGTTAATGTTACTGTCAATTAGTCAAGCTTAAAAATATATCATTTACACTTATCCTTATTGTTGGGTTTTGATTTCCATTTGATAAGTTTTCTTCAGGTTGATGTTGATATTACAGAAAGCTGTTTTATTTTAAAGATATTCTGGTATTATTTGTTACGTTATTGAATAGTTTATTTGATAGTGCTAGTTTAGTAAGATGTTTTATTTTGCATTTGTATTATTAGATGCATTTCCTTTTATGTTATATTGACTTGCATTTTATTGTTATAATAGTGTATATAAAATCTTTAAAATGGGGACACCCATGTAATCTTTTTAGTTGTAACCGCGGATTTTAGACTAGGAAAAGCGGTGGTGTCTCAGCCACACTCCTTGGCCCTGTTGTGCATGCTCCTCAAACGTCAATATGAGGAAATTTCTTTCCATGCAATCTAAATAATGAAAAACACATATCGTTAGTCTAGCCAGCTATTAGGATTTTAATATTCACCAGTTCGCTTAAAACTCCAAAATGCATAAAACTTGAAATCGCACGAATAGAGTTAAACTTGTGGCCCTAGCTCTATAAGATGGTTGCTTTCTCTCCAGAAATTGTTTCTCCAAAGGTTTATGTATCAGAAAGTGATCATACTGCATTCGATATATTATTATATTAATTTAGAGGTATTATTTTATATAGGCCTAACATATAGCTTTCTAGTAATTAGAATTCTAATATTTTCGTTTTAAATATGGTCAGTAAGTATGATTGTTAAGAGTCATAAAAAATAAACTAAGTTGTTTTATGTTAGTTTGTATTTTTATTGTTGAGGTTGTTATAATAAATGGTTGATTTTACATCTGTGATGAAGTGCAAATGATTGGTTTTGTATACTGTAAGAATAACATGTTCAAACATTTTAATTTAAGAGAGTTTCGAGCCATATATATTGAAAATATTTCTTGATTGTATTGACTCTCTTTTACTAATGGTCAGGTCACTGTGGAAACTTTGTGCTAACCTTACGAAAATCCAAGTGCAGGATTGAGCCTGATAGTTCATTGTGTACGGTTTAAGATTTATCTCTAAAAGAGTAACTATGACATTAACTACAGTTGCATAAAGTTGAATTTTTATCTGCTAACTGTTCTGCAGACTAAACGAAATCTGTGATACTTTATAAGCAGTCAAAAATAAATTTATTTTCTGCATAAGTGTTTGGTTTCATTTCATTTTTCATTTAATTTATTTCAGTGTCACAATACATTTGACATCAGGCAAGGTCCTGCTCATACAGGTGACTAGTAGTTCAGTTTATCTCTTAAAAATAGACAAAGGATTTTCTTCTTTTTTACAAAATAAGAGTAGGCCTAATTAAAATATAATTCAAGTTTTAAAATTAAATCATAGTAATATCATCCTTCAAAAACTCTTCCACAGAACAGTAGGCCCTTTTTATCAAAAATTCCTTCAATAATTTAAAAAACTTTTTTGGTTAGTCATTTGGAATTTTATTAACAAATTTTATTTCTATATAAAAAGTACTTTTTTTAACAACTTAGTTCTGTGCAGAGGATATTGAAGAATTTTATTTTTGTTCCTCGTGTTATAGTTATGTTCAAAATTATTTTAAAAATATTTGTCTTTATTCATGAAAACTTGCTGTAAGAGTTTTAGAAGAGTCTTAGGCAGAACATCACCATTGTAATTTTTCCCAATGCCCAATTCATTTTTTATGACCTGCCTTGAAATGTTACATAGCGTTTTTATCTTATAATATGTATAGGAAAGGAACAGTTAAAATTTTCAAATTTTTAAATATCGGTTTGCAAGATTTTCTAGGTGGAGTCATAGTCATTATCCTCAAAATATTCTTTTGTTCCTTAAGAACATTTTTTACCGAGGATGCTCCTCCCCAAATTGTGATTCCACAACTAACCAGAGAATGAAAATAACGGTAATATAGAGTTAATTTAGTTTCCATGCTTATTATATTTGTCAAACAACTCATGTTGAAACAGAGTTTATTTTTGACACAAAATTAATATGCTCAGACCATGTTATATGTTCATCAACGAATATACTTAGTACTTTTGCATGGTTTAGACGGTTAATTTTCTTATTTTTAAAATCCAATTCTAAAGGACCAATTTGTGATTGTTTGGAGCGGAAATGAATTATATTTGTTTTAGACTCATTTTGGGCCATTCCAATTGCCCTAAACCACCTATCTAGTTCTAGCAGAGCTTCAGTCACTTTTATTTTGGGCATTTTCATAGTTTCTGCTAAAATTATTGCAGTGGTATCATCAGCATAAAGTATTGTTTGAGTTTGTATGTTCAATGGCAGGTCATTGATGTACAAAATAAAGAGTGTTGGTCCTATGATTGACCCTTGTGGCACCCCTGACTTTATTAATTCAAAATTGGAATTGTATTTAATACCGTCTTTAATAATTTGAGTCTTTTGAATAGGTAAGATTTAAACCATTCCAATTCAGATTCAACTATTCCATATCTTTTGAGCTTTTGTACCATGATGTCGTGATCCATGCAGTCAAAGGCTTTGGACAGATCACAGCTAATTGACACTGCACTTTTAGATGTGTCCAAAGCCCAATGAAGCTCTTTTAAGGTGGATGTTACAGCTGAGCTAGTCGAATACCCCTTACGAAAACCATGTTGACTATCAGACAGTAAATTGTTTATATCCAAATAGGATTTTAATTGATTGTTTACGACAATTTCAAAAAATTTTGAGAAACTAGGTAATACTGATACAGGACGGTAATTTTCTATATTATCTTTCTCATCTTTTTTGAATATTGGTTTTATGATTGAATATTTCAGTTTGTTTGGAAACTTTACAGTTTGAAGTGATTGATTGATGATACTACATAATGGAGGAGCAATAAAATCAACAGTCTTTCACAATGAATGTTGGTATTTCATCTCAGCCAGCCGAACGTTTATTTTTCAATGATGTAATAATATTTTTCATTACTCTACACACGAAAGTACACTTTCTAAACGTAAAATGAGCTAAGAAAATAGGTTATTCCCGCTACTGCACAGAAAAATTACATAACGTTAACTTTCTGTGCATTTGTGGTGCATGGAAAGTAACCGTTATGGGATTTTGCGGTGCAGACCGATCAGCTGTTGCATTAGGCCGATCAGCTGTTGCATTATTTGCTGTTGCACCTCGACATAAGCACGGAAACTCAGCGTTATGAGTTCGGTTTTTTTCTTGATACTAAGTTGAATAAACAGAAGTATTCATGCTGTTTACAAGTTTTTCGGTATCGTAATGAAAAATAATGTTCAATACTCATCTCAAAAGTGCTATTGCGGGGCTCGATAGCTTTTTCCACGCTTGGCTTCGCCTCGCGCGTAAATGCAATCTCTCCCCGCAATAAGTCACTTTCGAGACTAGTAATGAAAACTACTATTTTGTTTCATTCAGGCTGTTACAATTGAACTGAAAGTGTGTTCTTGAAGAAGGAATTGATCTGTTTATTAGCTCAGCCACCATCCCTGGGGATGATTTAACATTTAATTCCTCTAATATTTATGAAAAAGTCATTAAAAAATGAAGCAATTTGTTTTGGACATTTAACTAAACTTTTATTGTGCATGATCTCAACATCACCATTGTACTTTTTCCCAATACCCAATTCATTTTTTATGACCTGCCAAGCTGCCTTACTTTTGCACTCTGCTTTTCCAATAAAATCATCATTAGCTCTTCGTTTTGCTTCTTTTATTACTTTTTTTGAATATTTTGTTATATACTTTGTAATAATTTGTTACTTCAATACTGTTTGAGTGCTGAGCTAACTTAGGCAGAAATCTCTTTTTCTCGCTAGAGATTTTTATCCCTTGGGTCACCCAATTTAATTTGTTTTCATGTTTTTCACATACATTTCTATATGGAAATGAATCATAAAACATAGTAAAAATTGCTTAAGAAAATTATCATAAATCTGGTCAACAGAAAACATGTTTTTAAAAATCCAGCTTATATTTGAAATGGAATTCATAAAATCTTTACGAGCATTACTGTTAAATGTTCTTTTCATCTGGCTCTTCTGAGGAAAAGAGTAAGACTTTGTTTTTTCAACGCTAATAAAAAGAGCACTATGATCTGAGAGACCAAGGTCCTTCACCATTTTCTCGGTTGTTAAAGTTAGTTTATTAGTATGTTATCTATGCATAAACCACTAGCTCTTCTAGTCACCTTCTTGAAATTTATAACAAATCCATGCCTCTCAAGTATACCAATAAAATCCTGTACATGTTTGTCGTTTGCTAATAATACATTAACATTACAATCGGTATCTATATAAATTTTTCCCGTTTACTTCTCTAGTTTTGATAAAAATATATCTAATTTGTTAAAAAATGATTTCAGGGTACAAAAATATGGAACCCTATATAACGATACAATGAGTGTAGGCTTTGGAAGGTTAGTTATCTCAACTATTGAACATTCAAAAACAAAACCCTCATTAAAAAACTTCAAATCATCTCTGATTTTAAAATTGAGATTTTTGTCATGATTTAAAATAATAACTGAACCACCACTGGAGGAATCAATTTGTCTCGCATAAAAGTCAGCAACATAGAATTTGTTTGAACTGTTTAAAATAAATATATTTTGATTTTTCAATTTATGCTCATTAAAACATAAAAAAGATATATTGTCAACATTTTCTAGGATCATATTTAATTCATGTAATTTTTCTTTAACACCTTGAATATTAAAATGTAACAGAAATTCTGCACTAGAGTTACCAGCAATGCTAGCAAGGTTGTTTTCCAAAATTGTAAAACTTTCTGATGCATTTTCTAAACTATACAGACTTATATTATTATTTACAAAGGAAGAGAGGTGAGAGATGTTTGATCTAAAAAACTTGTTTCCACCATCACTATTTTGATTTTCCTGCACTAAAGAGACACCATTGACATTTTCACCAGAGAGACCTTCACTCACATCACTAACACCTCAGGCAGTAGCAGCAGGTAGAGCTGATGGTGACAGGTTGGTAGGTGTAGGTGGTTTGCTGCTCACAAGTTCCCTCTGGAACCTCTCTATTGGCATCCAGGGTGGTTGCACAAGGCTGCGTAGTCATAAGATAGATTGAGCGTTGCTCCCTCGGTATGTTATTCTTGAAAGTGCCTTTTATGTTCTTTTGGTCTGGTAAGTTCAGGGATATATTTCACTCAGAGTAAAGTTTGGTAACCAGATTGCGAATATGTACAGTGAGTTCTTTATATGTACATCCATTTTTTAACTTGCGGGAAGTAAGCTTGTCGAAGACAATGATGTTTACGGGGACTCCTGTCTCATTTGAAAATGTACTATAGTTTTAGCAAATACTTCTGGTGAAATTTCATCTCGAATGCAACCCATCGGGGAGCACACTAGGCTCTTGAAGTTTCTTTATTTAAATTCATCAGTTAGTGTTTTAAAAGCTATGTTATAATCTTCTTCTGTAGGTTTGTGAAGGTACCGTTGTTTGGTAATGAGTCCATAAACTGAACAGCCAGTTTTGGATTTTTGGAATGACAGGTTTTTGGCTAAACAGTCAGATATCTTTGGTTTACAGAAGTGGTCCCCTAAACGTAGTTGCCACCCCTGCACTCATTTGCTTTACATGTCCAAAGTCGCCAGAAATGCAATGTGAAAAGGTAACTGATGTGTCAGGTTTGTTCTTTGAACCTAAATAGCCTGCAATTTTGTGTTAGTGTTACTGAACAACCTTTTCAATATTTATTTCAATGAAGTTATTGTTTTAGTTGGTGGATCCACAATCAAAACAGCGGATTAGTGTGGGTTTGAGTGAGGGGGTTGGAGGTTGGTGGTTGGAGTCTGGGGGTTTGAGTGAGGGGGTTGGAGGTTGGTGGTTGGAGTCTGGGGGTTTGAGTCCTGGCTAACAAATTTGATTAGTTTGCACCTAATCCACCTATATAATATAATGTAGCTGTTCTCCCCTTCGCTGAACATTTTTCACACATTCCTCATGAGGCCCATATGGAAGAGCATATCTGAAAAAGGGGTGAGCAACCCCACTATGAAGGAGCTTTAAAATTGATATTTTACCAATGTATTATCTCAGAAGGATTTTTTATTCAATGCCAGTATTACAAAATTTACAAGTAAAGATTTCATTCAGTTACACATATAATTATTTTATATGTCTATAAGGAGATCTTATTAATCTCCTAAATAACACCACTATCCCTCCTTTTCTACAGCTGTTAAAAGTTATTTATCCTCTGAAATTATGAAGTGACAAAGAGAAAAACAGACAAGAATGGTAAGAGTCAACTATGTCCAAAAAAGAGTTATTATATCATATCATACTTATATTAGAAAGCTGAAATTTTGTGAGTTTGTTTGTGGCTCAATCACGCTCCAACTACTCACTTGATTGAGCTGATATTTTTGGTAGGAAGATAGCTAATATCCCAAAATAATATATAGGCCTATTCATGTTTTAAATTAGAAAATTCCAGTAGGGCTTTGCCCCAGTGGCCACAAAACTTCCCATGTTAATATTATGCATACTAAAACTAACTGGATCAGATGATAATTACATCAGCTGTTCTGTATTTGAGATTTACATGATGTTGAGTTTATTAGTGAATTTCCTATGGAAAGTGAACTATTGGCATGACCTGCACGGTGAAACTTAAGCCCGGGATCGCCATAGAAGTTCCTAACGTTACCCCCTGAATAAGTTTTGAGCCCTCTCTCATCATTCTAGCATAAATATTTACCGAGTTATTAAAGAAAATGTCTATAGACTAAACACAGACGTTGTCTTATGGGGGTTTTACATTATAAAAGCCTGTTATTCATTTGTTGGTGTACTTTATCATCTCCAGCAAACTCACGCATACTTTCAAGCCTGAATGGACCTTCCCCTAACCTTATAATGCGCAAAATTGTATTCACTGCATTGCAGGTAAATGAAACAATCATCAGAACAGCCAAAAAATCAATGTTTTCAGACTTCTTCAAAAATTGGAATAAATGTATGTTTTTACACTGATTTTGAGTTTTAAAAGTTTTTTATGAGAAAATTCACTTCCCTCACTCAGCGTTCTGCGTGCGAACTCATTTATTTTTTGTTTGAGGCAGCACACAGAGCAGAAGAAACTCGAGCAGAAAAGCAAACTTCAACGTGAAGAGCAAGCTTAGCGGTAAGCCAGTTTGAGAGCAACTGATATGGCACAATCCCAAAACTTAGCTCTGCCCCCAAAATCTAAATTTAGAGAACATCCTATGGCAAACAATCATGTCCTAGATGTGATTATGAAAATTATACACAAATGCAAAAATTATCTTTACTAATCACATTTGAAGGATTTGAAATTATAGCAGTTAAAAAAACCGGATATTTTAAATAATAAAGTATGATCGTATTTTTTTCCCTAAAATATACCTATGTTATATAGCCAAGGAACAGGTATGATGACGAGGTCCAAAGTACAAAAATTTATCCAACAAATGGCATTGAATTTTGCTCCCATTACAGATTAATTTTAGCGAATTTCCCCTATAGGGAAGAAGCTATTATCGTAGTCGGCATGGTAAGACCTAGACCCGGGACCATGATAACTTTTCATTTTGAGGTCCCCAGACCCCAAAAACACCATTAATTCAAAACTGTATGTATATATATATATATATAGGTATATATATATATATATATAGGTATATATATCTATATGTGTCCGTGGGTGCGATAACTCTCGTAAAAAAGATCCGATTTTGATGAAATTTGATAAAAAAGTGTAAAGCAGCATTTATGACTAAATTCGAAAACCAGGCAGATCGACCATCCGAAGGGGTATTTTGGGGGGGGGGGGTTTTGTACCCCAAAAATTGGTTTTTTGAGTTTTTTACATATAATTTTTGGAAAAGTAACATTTTATTTTTTTCCATTGGAATCAGCTTAAAAAGACGGACAATTTGGTGTTTAATCATTGCTCTACGTCAATTGGTTACTGAGATATTGAAAGTGCTAAACACAGTACATTGTCCAATGTTATTCTTATGGAGGATAAGAAAAATTGTATATCTTGCTTATTTATCAACTTATCCTGACGCAACTTGGTATATTGCTTCATTTCATTGTGGTCTATTGATATTTGCACAAAACCCTTTTTGTGGCCGATAGTTCCCGTAGCAGCAAACTTGCATAGTCAGCCCCATGTTATTCTTATAGAGAATAAGTAACGTGTTAGCTCCTTTAATTATGAACATAAATTAATAGAACTTGGTATGTGGCGTTACCTAGTTGAGTTATATTGATATTTGTATAAAAACCCATTTTTAGTGTTCCTTATTTCAGCAGACCTGCATACTCTTATTGTACTCTCTGCATACTGTTATTCTTATGGAGAATAATTAAAATGTCATAAATCGTTTATTTATGAATGTATATTGATGAAACTTGGTATGTGGATTTATGTGGTATTAAGATAAATTAATATTAATTGGAAATTCGCTGAGTATGCAGGTTTGCTGCTACGGGGGTATTTTCTGAAAGAGCCGTGATGCAAGAATTAGTTTAATCTAGAAGCATGTCAGGGGTTACCAGTGTAATTAATCAATGATGAGAATGCCATCTCCAGTATTGTTAAAATAATTATTAGTTAAATAAGTTACAACAATTCTACTCTGTACAACTTTATTAGTAGTGCAAAACCCAGTAAAAGTAGTGAAAATATTTCTTTACCTGTAGAAATATTAAAATCTTTTTAACCTGCAATATTAAAGTGTAGTCAGTAGCACCATGACAACAATGGGGGTTGTTGGCATTGATTGGTCAATATCAATACTCTGTATTTCACTGTCTTGCGTAAGTAAAGGCATTATTTGTATTTAAATGTATATTCTTAAATATTTATTACAATTGAAATAATTACTCTTTAAGAATGGATTACCTTTTGACCTTTTGATCGAATTTGAGCAAATGTCCTTCTGATGCTTGTGACTTTACTACGCGCATGATATTGTGAATATTGCGTTTTTATTCCAATAGTCACTATTTACACAATGCCTGTAACATCTGTTCTTGCTGTTGTGCTGTGTTTTGTGTTTTAGTGTGTTAACTGCCAGCAACTATTAAATACATAATTCCATTGATTTCTATTCTTTCACAAAATTTACACTGAACTTTGAATACCGATGGGGCATAGCCCTACAGACAAATGTCAATTATAAGGGAAAATTTAAATAATCTTACCTTGACCTCCTAAATTGACACATTAGGCATAATAATCGGTTCTGTAGTACTTTAGATCTCTCTTTTACAAAAAACCTGCTTGTATTTCAATGTGTTTTGTATAGGACATTCAACTCTGCTGAACATCCGTACTTATGTACTTTAATATTATTCTATATTATATCAACATTTTATTCCATTTAATTTATTTCATACGGCAAACGCAATTTTACATTTTGTTTTTGGTACAAAATAATTTAAAGACATAACGGGTTCGCACGCAGCACGCTAACGTGAGGGAAGTGAATTTCCACAAACAAAACATTTAAAACTCAAAACCAGTGTAAAAACATACATTTATTCCAATTTTATTGAAATCTGAAAACATTGATTTTTTGGCTGTTCTGATGCTCCTGGTTTCATTTACCTGCAATGCTAGGAATACAATTCTGCGCATTATAAGGTTAGGAAAAGGTCCAGTCAGGCTTGAATGTAGGCGCGAGGTTGCTGGGGATGAAACATATACACCAACAAATGAATAACATGCTTTTCTAATTACACACAGTAACACAGTACGGTAAGAAAACGTACTGTGTTTAGCCGATATACAATTTCCTTAATAACTTGGTAAATATTTATGCTAGAATGATGAGTGGGGCTTAAAACTTTCTCTTCACTAATTCCCATCTTATTACATGCATTAATTTTACATCTGGAGCCTTTTTGTGCCCAAAAACTCGAAATTTGAAAGAATAATCCCCAAAAAAGGGGTTTAGAGTTTTCCGATTGTTTTGCCCAACAAACTTGTTCAACTGATTATAGAAAGGAACATCCCTACCAAATTTGAAGTAAACTGGACAAAAAATGTGACCACTAGAGTGCATATATATATATATATAATTTTGAACGACCCCCCAAAACGTCACGTTAGGAACTTCTATGGTGGTCCCGGGCTTAAGTTTCACCATGCGGGTCATACTAATAGTTCACTTTCCAAAGGAAATTCTCTAATAATTTCAAGCTGAACATTCATATATACATGCATAGACAAAATAACTTTAACTCATAAAAACAAGTGAGTAGACAACGTATTTCAATTATAAGGCAACAATCAGAAATACCATTACCAATCCTCGGTCTTGCTGGATAGATCTTGTCATTAATAAAAAACATGCAAACATATCCCTATAAAAGGCAAAGCTCTCACTCACTCACTCACTCACTCACTCATCACAAATTCTCCTACTTCCAATTTACCTTGAGAGTCGAAATTTTGTACACTGATTATTTAGGCATTTAATAAGACAACTAAATAGTTTTTGTCCTGACCTTAGGCCAGAGATCCCGAGAAATTTCCCATATATTCCTTACATTCATTTTTGTTTGAGCTGATGAAAACACAAACAGCTGATCTTGATTCGTAGTAGTTCCTCTAGCTAACCACAGAATGCAGCACACTTCAGTGTTTTCCCTCAAGGGATTTTTATCCCTTTTTAGGGATTTTTGAGGCATAAGAGGGATGAAAGAGGGTAAGAGGAATTAAGAGGGATTTTTAAGGTACTATTAGTATATTTGTTTTAAATTTAATGTTTGGCTTAATACAATTACTCTACTAAAACAACTTAAGAAAAATGTCATAATTGTTTTAAAATAGTTTGTGATATATGATAAAAACATTTATTTATTCACATTTATTCGTTACTTTTTAATACTCTGAAAATCTTTCATGGAGTCATGTATGGGATGGGACTGTCACTTTCATTGAATGTTTATTATTTTAATCATTTAAACTGCAAAAAAATACAGTTTGTATTGTTTTCACCTAAACAATTATATTTCCTTTTTTATGAGGATTTTAAAATATAAAATTGTGTAATAAAGAGTCGATCCGTGCGGAATCCCGCACTGCGAACCAAATCTTGTCAGCTTATCAGGTGTTCTTTTGTTTATATTTTTGCTCCTGTCAAAACAAACTATTCCCTTTATTTATCTTTCATTTTATTCAAATTTCAGAGAAGTGGTACATTTTTAGCCTGCGGGTCTATTTTTCGTCATTAGCCGGCACAATAAGCTTTAAAATGAGGGGTAAATCTTGGAATTTGATAAAGGAATAATGAAGAGCTCACGGAGTGACTGAAAACAAGGTTTGAGAAAGGCTATAAGATAAAACAATGTCAATCTTTTGGACTTGATGTTAAAAAATTGCAATAATTGATACCGGTATATGCCTAAATCTATTGCTTTGATAAAACATATAACTCTATATATTTGTGTATTTATTTTTTATATATAGATGCATAAACAGAGAAATGCTGATAATTTTACCTTACGGGAATGGGGAGTTTAGGATAAAAGAGGGATTTGTGTGAATGAAGAGATGGATAAAGAGGGATTTTTCGTCTTTGGCGAGGTATATTTTTGTCTACTCGGTGGAAACACTGAGCACACACAACTTTTATAGTTTTTATAAATCATTTGCGGGGTGAAGCCTGTGGGTAATAGTTAGTGAATAAATAAATTCAATATTGTTATTAAGTAATGAATATGTACTACAACCAGGAGCAGATCCAGAGGTCATGTTTGGTGGGAGAGGGGGCGGAGTTACCCCTACCCCCCCGTTATGGTAACTGGTACCCCATTGTTTATTTTTAAACTATATAAAATTATTCAACGAATTAAACTAAAGTTAAAATAATATATCAATAACCTTGTACTCAAGGAAAAAAGCATTATAACTTTCTAAACATACTGAACAAAATAACTTCATTTCTGCTTCGCCCCGACTGTAAATAAAAATATTAAATATTTAGGCATTCAACTTTTTTCTATCTCATCTTTAGGCGTTTAAGAACAAGTAGATGCCTAAATTAAATTAACTATTCATTTAAGTTGTTACACACACAAAAAACGTCTATTTACAAAATTTATTTGAAATCTGCAATACTGAACTGTGCAACCCGAAGATACAATGAGGAATGAGGCTGACAGCCAAGGTCAACGACTCGAAAAATGAAAATTTAGTAGTACCACATTTTCAAAATGAAATACTTGGCGAGTAAACATCCGTCTGCACGCAATTTAATCTTTTGTTTCCTCTTATTTTATTACGTATAATTCGAGGCATTTTTTTCTTCTAACCTAGCTACTGGATATTTATTACCTAATAACGGACTAGGTTTACACAAACATCAAACCTAACCTACAACTGACAGCAAAACAAGGCTAAACCAAGGTCCATACACACTTTGTATAGGTTTGCTGAGTCGATCTATTTAAGGTTTTCTAATCAACCGGAAGAAACCTCGTAAAAACAGCTGGAAGGTCACGTGATCACCAATCCAATCTGCAGTGTTACTGGAAACATGATATTTATCGTACGAGTACCATATTTTCCTCATCAGTGTAATTAAATCAACATTGTTTGACTGCTTGCATTCTATAATAAGCTGTTATTTTATGAAACTAATATATTGTTTTGATTTATTTGTATTATTAGATTAATCGATTAAGGATTTAAATTTTCTTTCTGCATGTTCAGTGACAATTTAAAAATAGCTGTACCATTATTATACCCTTAAGATTGGCAACCCTTGGTATGTTGTTGATTTATGAATCAGCTGGACACCCTCGTAAGACATCTTTGCTGCGAACATTACTCTTATGTAAATAAGCACACCTAGTCTGAAAGCTCTACGAACCTTGATGCTAAACGACGTTCGTCTTCGACAGGTGAAATCCAGTAAAAAATAACCAACGAATACAATGGTACCAACCCTTTCTGTTTGCGGCTAAAATTTACCCCCAAGACCATGTAAAACACTGAATTTTTGGCCTGTCAACTGGCAAAACAACTTCGCAATATTCGGGAATATCCATGTTTCTGTAAAACGCTTTTAGGTAAAAGACATGGATCTAAGTAATATGTTATATATTAAAATAAAAGTTTATAATCTCATCTGTCTAATGGTATATATTTTATTCCATTTATCAAACGTTTAGGTACAATGGTTTTAATTTGAATGTAACATTGTAGACGGGAGCGGCAAGAATTTACTCTCGCAATCGAAAAACGGGATTTCGTCAGGCTTTTGCTACTTACATTTTCGTTATGATGTATTCAAACGTTCATTTTAGGCTTGAATAATAAAATAAAACACAATATTTTTAGGTTTGGGGGGGCAACCACCCCTACCGCTCCCCCTTGGATCCGCCCCTGACTACAACTATAGAGAACTGACAATACAATACTAACATTGGAAATAAAATAACAATTTGACTATACGGATGATGCTAAATGAACGTAGAAAAATAAAATACAGTACATACACAATGATACAGTAGTGATAGCATAGTCCATACATTCATGAAACATTAAATTAAGTTAAATTCTTTCTCAATGCCGAGTCAATTATTAATGTCTTACTGTCAATGTTAATCTTATGGACTAAGTATAAACTTTGAGTGAGGATAGAGTGATTCTCTAACACATCAAAATAATTTTAAAATATAGAGAGAGTTCCAGTCACAAAAAAGACCTTAATATAATGGTAATAGATCGACATTCAAAATGTTGTCAACAGGGTTAAAAAATAGAAGTTGAAGATTTTAAATTAGACAAGTAGAATGTACCCGTTCTTCGCACGGGTTAGAAAGGTTGAGATCTTAAAACAGCTGTTCTTGCCTCTGCTCTTTAAGCTGTCAAATGGATTTATCCACAGCTGTTAGCATTACAGTTTCTGAATGTTTACTTTCTTCTGAAATGTAAACATTGAAACTTGGACGTTCATAGGGCGTAGCCCAAGCAGGGGATTTAAAGGAAGTGATTAGGCCTATGTGTACTAACAGGAAGAGATGATAAATTCGGATCTGATGAATGTTAACCAGTGGTCGAAGAGTCATGGGCTGAGGTTAAACGTTGAAAAGTGCTCAGTGCTACATTTCAGCCACCTCCTGAGTCTCAATATCCTGAGTCATAAACCAAGTCTTGATATTCTTCTTGAGATTGAGGTATTGAAGGCCACTGAGGCTGTTAAGATTCTTGGTCTCACAATTGATTGTGAATTAAATTTTTCTAAGCATGTCAAATCAATCATACAGAGAGTTGTTTCATTACTCAGAGCGTTGAACAGATTCAGAGTATGTTGACCGAGGATGCGAAGCTACAAATAGTGAGGTCCTTGGTAATGTCAGTCATAAATTACGCTCTGCCCGCTTTTGGTTTCAGATTGACAAAAGAGTATACAAATATTTTAAATCGCTTACAGAACAATGCTCTAAGGTTTGTCTATGACCTAAAGAAATTTGATCATATATCACAATTCAGAATTCACAACAAAGAGAAATGTTGCCGGTGCTGAATAATTACGTTTTGGACACCGTTGCCATTGTGCACAGGATAGTTAACACTCACAGACCCACTTATCTCAAAAATAAAATAGTGACTCGTAAAGAGATAAGATAGAGGTGTACACAAAAGGATGGCCTGCTGCATTTGCCTCGCGTCAATCTTGAATTTTGGAAATAGAGGGTTTTCATATTTTGGGCCTCAGAAGTACAATGAGTTACCTGAAAATGTTAAGATTTTAGTTATAAAACATATAAAAAGCAAGCAACAAAATTGTACATGTCACTATAGGATTACAAATAAGCTAGATTTTATGAGTTTTATTTTTATTTTATTACACTGTATGTAAATATTGACTTGAGTTGTTTTGTACTAAAAATCGCTTGAAATGAAAATACCTTTCTATTCTATTCTAGTCTATGTGTTGCACGGGTTCAAGATCTACCTTAGTGTAAAGTTTCAGCCCAGTCGGTTCAGTAGTTTTTGTGTTTACCTGCAAACTCAGACACACACACACACACATACACACAGACAGACAGACAGAAACCACCTCTTCTTTATAATATTATAGATTAATTTTAATAAACATATGATTGACTAAAATAAAATATATCAAATGTCAAATAAATAAAAAAAACAAATACGATAATCAATTAAAATTTTTAGTTCTCCTTGTGCACTCCTAGTTTTATTACTGCATTTATTTTTCTTTACATTACCGGTACTGAAGTTTGTTTACTTCTATAGTTATAATTTAACACTGGCATTTGTTTGGATCAAAAAGTGATTTTACAACAGTTATTGATAAACGAGGGATTTAAGTAAGTACTGAACATTTAGTTAGGGGCCTAGCCCACTCCCACTGTATTCGGTTTATAATCTAGAGTAAACTGGCTTACAGTTCACAGCTACTAAAAATATTCAGTAAAAAATTTTGTTGCTAAAAAAAACATAGTAAAGTTTCTTAGAGACTTGAGTTTCCAACAAAAGTAAAATTTTGGTTGTCAGCATGTAGGTGACTCTGTGTTGAATGATATTTTGAGATTATTGTTGCAGTTGTCTGGTGTAATGCTGCTTTTGTAGCAAACAGATGTTGGTAGCACTCCTTGACATGTCCTTTAGCCAGCAGTGGTGTAGATATAGACCTTTGAAAAGGGGGGATATCTCATTAGGGAATACAAAACAAAAAAACTATGTTCGTAATACCGGTGTACAAAATTGGAGACATTATTGAAGTGCCCCTTACATTGAAGGTCTGCTGATTGTGATAAGTTCCCACACTCACATGCTGTAGTTGACGTTAATGGGGCTGTAGCAATACTACAGGGGGCGGTGGCAGTAGTACACGCATCATTGTCACTGATCACTTCACTAAAGTACTGTTTTTTTTTGCGCCACTATCTATAGCAACACCTTCACTTTAAGTAACTTAGTCACCAGCAAAAGTATCTGATGTGATACCCGAAATTATAAGGATCAAGCACAGAGTAATCATGAGTACATCCAGTAACTGATACCAGACTAACCCACCGAGTACTACCAAATACTGACTACTAAGGAATCAGAAACGGCAGCCAGGACTCATTGAACAGAAACTAGGTACTTTGGGCCAATAGGATTGCTTTACTCATACTCAATCACATGACTTTAAATGGTTACATACCAACGTCTGAAATTTGTTTGTTAATAAATATAAGTCATGAATTAAATTGACTTAAACCGTTTAGTTTACCTAATTGAAAACAATTGTTTTAACCTAAAACATTTGTAACTCAGGCTCAATAGATGGAGTACCGAAATAATTTCTAACAGTAATTATTGATAGTTCTACATATCCGGGACATGAACCATCTTTACAGAGAGTAACCATGATTACAACAGGGGCGGATCCAGAGGTCATGTTGGGGGGGCAGTCACCGAAAGTTACCCCTTCCCCTTCCTTGTGGATGGTCCCTGGTACCCCCATTATTGTTTTTAACTATATGAAATTATACAACGAATGAAACATATTATTAACATAATAGTTAACATAATATATCAATAACCTTGTACTCAAGAAAAAAGCAATATTAACTATATAAACAAGCTAAACAAAAATTAACTTTAGTTCTAAATGCGCCCGACCATAAATGAAAATAAAATATTTAGGCATTACACCTTTTTCTACGTCATCTGTAGGCCTCTAAGAACCAGTAAGATGCCTAAATAAACAATATATTTTAGTATTTACCCACGCGAAAAACTATTTATATAAACGTATTTGAAATCTGCAATCTGCAATACTGAACTATACTACGCGAAGATACAATTAGGAATGAGGCTGACAGCCAAGGTCAACCACTCGAAAAATAAAAATGTCGTACTACATTTTTACAAAATCAAATAGTTGGCGTATGAGCTTCTGTTTGCACGCAATTTAATCTTTGTTTCCTCTTATTTCATTACATATAATTCGAGGCACTTTTTTTTTAGGCGGTTTTAAACAAAAATCAAACCTAACCTGTAAACAAAACACCGCTGATAGTAAATGACGATAGGCGGGCGAAATCCAGTAAAAAATAATCACCAAATACAATTGTAGCAACCTTTGCTGCTAAAATTTACCTCAAAGACCATGTTGAAAACTCTGCATTTTCGGTCTGTCAACTGGCAAAACTGCAACAACTTCGCGGTACTCGGGAATATCCATGTTTTTGTCACTGAGCTCTATGTTATATCTGGAGTCACTATTCTCTGACTAAATATTTTCCAAAAACGTGCCGTCAACACAGACATTTTGCTCTATTGTGCTGTCACTTTGACGTTAACTGGACCAATCAGAATGCATTGGGTGGACGATGTCAACATTTCAACCAATAGGAAATAAAATAACTATACCACCAAAATGTCAAAAACACATCTGGCCAACATAGGCCTAATGGCCATAAACACAGTGGCACGCTTTTTCACCACGGAGTGGTGTCTCCAGATATAAAATAGAGTTCAGTGGTTTTTATAAGACGCTTTTAGGTTAAATACATGCATATAAGTAATGTGTTATATTCTAAAATGGAAGTTTAAAATTTCACCTGTCTAATGGTGTGTATTTTATTTCATTTAAAGAAACTTTTAAGTTTGTTAATTTGAATTTTAATGCAACCTTGTAGACGGGAGCGGCAAAATTTGACTCTCAGAACTGAAAAACGGGGTTTCGGGAGGCTTTTGATGCTTACATTTTCATTCGGATTTATTCAAACTTTCATCGTATGCCTGAATAATAAAATAAACACAAAAATTCTTAGGTTGGGGGGGAGCGGCCGCCCCTACCGCACCCCCCCTTGGGTCCGCCTCTGGATTACAAAGTAATAATTATTTGTAATTTGTAACCAGTTTAAAAGTATCAGTTAGTTGTAATCAGTACTTGATAAGACAGTCTAACCGTCAAGGTCAAGGTCAGGTGCCCAAGTTGCCGAGCTGGCCGCTAGGGGATGAGGGTAGACTGTCCTCACATCTGTCTCGCGTCGTACTTGGCGCTCAAATACCGTGCCGGTGCAGTCCATCTGCTTACTATTTGTTGTTTGTGAACATCATACTTAATGTAAATACTTTATTTTACAGAAATTGCACACATTTTTTCAGTAACAGCATTTATTTTTAATCAAAAGGTGTAAGCTTGATTTCGGGAGGGTAGAAATTTTATTTTTTTCAAGTTACAAGGGGGGATATATCCCCCTTATCTACGCCACTGTTACCCACCTTCTTGTGGAAACAAAATTTATAATTCAAACACTTCAAATCTGTAAACGATGTCAACATTTGTTTGAAGAAAAGCAGTTTCCACACCAGTCTCTTCAATACAAAATTAATTCTCAGTAATCCATACAAATTCACGATAACAGTTGATTTCATTACCAACCCCGATGACCAATTCAAACACTATACGAGAAAAAATATGTATCATAAACATAAGCAATATTCAGGGCTGTTTTGGGATTCACTGTACAAACTTTAATACCGTAGAACTGTGGGCCTTTAGGAATCATCAGATGATGTATCAAATATTTTCAGAACTCAAAAGAAAATTATAAGAATTCTTACTTTTCAAATTATCAAGCTTTGTGTAGACTCCTTTTCAGAAACTTAAGCTGATGACACTGCCATATCTTTACTTCTAAAAATGTTTACTCTTGCTAGAAAACAATTTTGATGAAATAAGCCAGAATGAGCAGCATGAGCATGAGTATGATATGAGGCATAGGATGGATTTCCGGGGTGCTCTACCTTATAGCTTGGTGCAGTGTAAAACCCTTTCAGACCCACTGTCTGACATACCATTTATAATTTGTTTGCATTACTCTGGTCATTGTTGGAAGCACTAAGGCCCGTTTTCCTGTCGACGGGACATCTTGACAACATAAAAATCGCAACTTCAGCACATTTTGTTGGATATTAGTAGAACTATGACAAAAATACTGATGCAGGACAAGAGGGCCATATCCTCATCGATTTCCCGGCATGACATGGATGACATATATATGTTATACATTATTATAAACTGAAATATTTTGAAATTTTGTACATTATTTTGTACCTTAATAATCTAAAAACAGATTTATAAAAGTATTTTGACTCAACAAACTTTAATAAAGGTGCTAGAATTTTTTGTATTTCGATGTCCTGTGGAGAGGACATCAGGCATATACTGAAGTCAAAAATACCATTACTCCATGGTGAGTTGTGATGTGTAGAACCTTAGACTAACTTAAAAATAGTTGATTGATTGTTGTGAAGCAGCGAAATGTTTTAAAATGAGTAATCCGAGGACTATTGTTGTTAAAGACATTTTGGACGTTATAGATAATTTTGGACTCATTGTTGCAAATGAAATGTAACAAACATTTTCTAAAATATTTGTAGCCTAATTTTTTATGTCTAATTGTTTTTTGTTATTCAGTAATAAATTTGTAAGGTTTTTTATTACATTATTTGTTTTATAAAAAAACCCACCTATCAACTTTTATTTGTCATGTCCACCGATGTAGGCCCAACGTCCTCTACAGAGGGTATATCTTTGAATAATTTTTTTAATGAAAGTTAAAATTAAAATTATTTAGTGGTGTTCAGTGTAATGAATACCTATTTTAGTAACTAACCAGGTATCGCTTAAAGGAATCGCTCAACTTTTTTATTAGAAAGTATTAAAAAAAGCAAACAACGTCTCTTTTTTAAGATTCATTTTCTTAGTTTCATCAGGTTATGTGTTTTATTTAATTTGTAAGTTAGTAATTATTATGTTTATAGTGTTATATAAACTTACATTGTGTGCATTATGAAAAAAATAAAATTTTAAAAATTCATTTTGTACTTCCGTATAAAGCCCGGTGTCTCCATAAACATTAAAAGTTCTAAGGGTAGTCTTAGGAAATAATTTTATTTAACATATTGATTGTGACAAAAAGAATCATGGAAAACACCCATAGTGGCTGAAAAATTCCAATGCTGCGCCTCACTGAACTTTGTAGGCCATATAATTACAGGAATACAAATTCTTAAACACCAACTACATTGCTGAAAGTGCGTTAAATGAATATGAAGTATGAATACAACATTAAAGGTACCAATAACAACATTAAAAGGTACAGCAATAACCAACCAAAAATAAAAGCATCAAGCATGGTTAAAAGGAAAAAAAAGAAAGGGAAAAGTGCAAAATAAAAAGATGAGGTGCTGTCACGATCTTGTCTTACGAGATTGTCACCCCAAGTACTACCTAAACAATGCCAAACACAGAAGGTCTTTCTACAATATTGAAACAAATGGCTACAAAATCTTTATTGATTAAAGCACTGACTGGCTGAGTTACTGAGGAACAAGCAAAATCAGAGTGAGTCTTGACCCGACACCACTGAATGTATTAATAAGATAATTACAAGTTTATAATTGACAGCACCTATTCTATCAAGTAGAGTCTGCATGTGCACACCATTTCAAATGTCAAAAACATTGATAGGAAGTTTGTCAGACTGCCAGTATAGTGAATCTTTTGTTTATTTAATGGTAATAGTAATAGCACACTTAATATCTGTAATGATTTTTGCCTATACTTTGCCTCACAAATTATTACCTATTTATTTGCTAACTAGCAAGTGTTATGTTACAGACTGTATCCAAGGTATTGTTAAAGCACTACAATGAGTATTCCAAATGTTGATGGTAAGTAATGGTTTGTAAATTGTTTGATTTTTGATTATTGACGAATAAATCATTTCTGGAACATTACAGCCCTACTCTATTTTTACTCAAAATTAAAAATAAATGTATTTCTTAAGATAATGTAATAATATTTTATCTGACAATTTTAGATACAGCAAATTTTCAAAATTACAATCGGCTTAAAATAAATTTGGAACTCCAGCTCCGTCTTTAAATTCCCTGGCTGACCTCCATATTTTTCTGCGTCTTCTCAAGCACATGCTTGTTGCCCTCAAAACTGAGCATGTCAGCCTGACTATTATCCAATTGTTAACCAAGCTGTAGGGTTTATCCCATTTTTCACTTAGTCTTTCAGCAATTGCTCTTATTACTGTTCGAAATTCGTTTCCTAGTATGCCTTCAACTGATGTAATAAGGGGCGTGAATGAAGCATGTCTGTATTCGCAAGGTGCAAGGTATTTTATTTTTTTATTTTTCAGCATTTCGAAAAACTTTTTCATACGGGAGGGAGGCATAGGATGGAGCATCAGTGGCAATGACACGTACATCAAATAATGCTTCCATCTGAGTTTCCCAGACCCGTCTGCATGCTAGATCAGCTCTGAGTGCTGGAGCAGTCAGATTGCCTTCTTCAGCTATCAAAGGTTCCTTTATACAAATCCCACATGCTTGCTCCATCATACTTCCTAGAGCATCCCTATCTTCATTATGTCTTTTTATTATCAACCCACCATTGGGGAAATTCAGCATGTTCAGTATTAAAACCTTGTCCGCAGCCATCACAGTGTGAGGGAAGAAGTACTGGCGTTTTTCCATATCGTAGTGCAAGGGAACCCCTAAATCTTTGTGGGGACAGTGGCGTAGATAGACCTTTGTCAAGGGGGGGGGATATCTCATTAGGGAGTGCAAAAAAAAAACTGTGTTCGGGACTAGAGCTGATACCGGTATACAAAATTGAAGACATCATTGACGTGTCCCTTACATTCATAGTTATTGATAGACCTACACATCCAATACATAAACCATTGATACAAAGTAATCAGTATTTGTAACCAGGACTAAAAAGTACATGTACAGTTGTAATCAGTTCTGGAAAGTAATCGTTAAGCTAGGGTTGCCAAGTCACCGGATTTCCCTGGAGTTTCAAGTTAAAAATATAACTCCGGGGGATTTCGGTAAAAAATAAAAATCTCTCCTTTTTGAAAATTTTCCCAAAAAAGTTGAATAATGCAAATTTTGTGTTGAAATCCTATCTGTGAACGAAAAAGTATTTACTTTTGCAACTTCATCGTCATGTAACGATTGCCAAATAAACTAAATCCTGTTTCCCTGTTCACTCTAACTAACTTAGTAGGAAATAATCTTATTTTATCCTTCTAGGTCAAGTGGTTTGTCGGCAATTTGTTTGAGACACCTTACGTGAGACACCCTGTAAATATACAAATATACAAATTTGAACGTATGATGGTTTTGGCATCTGGGGGCCTCAAAACGAAAAGTTATCATGGTCCCACGCTTAAGTCCTACCATGACAGCACAAAGCCATGGCCATGTCCTGCCATGGCTGTTATTGGTGCCATGACGCTTAAGTCCTATGTTAATAAACTTCTTCTCTATTGGAGAAATTCGTTAAAAGGGTTTGTTTGTGTTATTGAGGTATTTTACATGTTATTATTTATTTTGCAGAATGCATATATGATTTTAATGTATGGAGTTATGCAATTTTTGTAAGAACATATTTTACTCTTCGTTTCACTGTTAACCCATTCGCCTTGTATCACGGAACATTTCCGTGGTGGATCTATTGGGCTCAAATTTCGTATCACGGAACAGTTTCGTGATGAGTACAATGCCACTGCCCTAGTAGCACAAGTCATTGGGCCAGCGTTGGGAAATGGTTGGCACAGTTCTTTGGCCAACGGTAAGAAATGTCCAACGTTGTATTTGCCAACCAAATGCCAACAATGTCAACCAATACCCAAAAAAATGCCAACAGTTTATAATTTTGTATTTAAATGGTTATCTTTTATTAAAACAAAAGATTTCCAATTGGATTGGCTTAATAAACCAATAATATAAATTAAAAAAATTATTTTAATTTCAAAAATATTATGTCCTAGTTGAGTCTTGAACCTATGACCTTTGACTTTCTGTAAACACGCCTTAACCCCCACGGCCACTTCCTCACGTACAAAAGGACAATATACTATTAGGACAGTATACTTTCCTTTAATTCTTCTATAAATTAATACACTTGCCCAAATCGCTGTAATAAGAGTAATAAAAGTTGGAACAATGTAATTTGGTTCTTTTGATTTATGTGTCTATTCTTGCTATGAAATATGATAAATTAAACTACGAGCAAATTAATATATATAATTAATATAATCATAATAATACAATATATGTTTTTAAAACGGTATATAATACAATACGTACAATCATCTATACCTATAAAAGGCAAAGCCCTGACTCACTCATCAAGAATTCTCCACCTTCCCAAGTAGGTAGAGAGCTGAAATTTTGTACACTGATTCTTTAGGTCTTAAATAGGACAACTAAGCAGTTTACACGCCGGTATCTCCATAGGGTTTTGCCCCACAGACCTTCAAAGTTACCATGTTATTCTTATGGAAGAAAGATTTGTTTTGATGATATATCAGATGACTAATTTAAAATATTGTAAGCAGCTGTTGCTATTCTACACAAACAGTAAAACCACGGTAGAACGTTGATTTATAATTATTTTGAACTGGAGTAAGCCAATAATGTTAAAAATGGGTGAGTGTCTTGCAAACTCTTCACATTACCACCTGTTTCTTTAAAATTGTTTACAAACAGCTGTTATTATTCATTGGTTTGTTTATGTTTATGATCTTTATTTTGTGTTGTGGTGTGACAGGTTAAAAGCTAATTTTTTAATTTCATGATATTTTAGTTTTTTTGTTTTTGTCATGAATACACAATTTTAGTAATATTTTTATTTTTATTGGTTTCTTTTATATAATATATATATTTTTTGAATTTTTGATATGGATACAAAATTAACACTATTTGGACAAACAGACTCACAGTAAATTCAAACGGGGCGAAGCCCGCGGGTAACTGCTAGTATTAATATATATAATTAATAGTAATATAATATAGTATGATTTGCCAACAATAGCTTTTGATGGCCCAACGTCTGCTATGGTTGGATTTGCCACCGCGGGTCACCCAGCGATTGGTTCGTTGGCCCAATGTCTGCTATGGTTGGATTTGCCAGAACGGGTTACCTAACGATTGGTTTGCTGGCCCAACGTCTCCTATGGTTGTATTTGCCAACCGCTCCAACCACTACCATTATCCAACCATTATCCAACCACTTCTAACCATCCCAACCATACCCCATCGTTGAGTCAACTATGTGTGCTACTAGAGTGAAATTAATTATTTTGTCTTCGTTTACCACCCGACAACACATAAATACTGTCTCTGTAAAAAAAACAGCTGATTGTTAGCAGGAAGTATTATTGACGCGAAATATAGTTCGCGGGCAATATTACAGCGTGCGTAAAAAAAATAATTACTATTTTATTATGTATTCAGTTTGTTTATAAATAAATGTATGGAAATCGGAAAATATTAAATAAATACCCATTGTTGTAGGGCCTACATAATCCAGCTAACAATAATTATTGTTTTTCCCCTTCCAGCTAAAAAATGAGGTTTTTCAAATCTGTAGTGTTTTACAAAAACAACTGTAACATATTTATTTATTTATATATTTTTATTTGTTTAGTATTTTTACGTAGGGAATTACATTATGAATACATGTTGGGTGTACAAAAATATGTATTAGTTTTTTAGGCATATAAAATCGTCATGCTTTCAAAATATATAATATATAATATATATATATATATATATATATATATATATATATATATATATATATATATATATATATATATTTTTAGGCCAACAGTATTTTTTGGATACTGATTATTATATTTAAATATACAAATTATTAAAGGAAATTTTATTTCAATTAAAAAAACATAACTTGCTATCTTGTAACATAAAAAATTAATTTGTTGAATTTATAAAGAAAACCCTGCATTTTGGCTAATTTTAATAAGATAACTAAGTGAGAGCGGGACACATAACTATTCATAGGTCAATGGGTTAATAAAAAAGGCAATAAACAAAATCTTTATAAAATCAACGGTAAAAAAGTTATAGTGCTAAAAAGACATTGATGTCAGTGTTAGCGGCCATCTTTTAAGTATGACATCATCGTCCGGCTTGGCCACCCTTAGGGACAAAACACCCGGTATTACAAGATTCTATAGCTATCCACTTGTCCATTGCCACCAATCATATAGCTTCTTCATTGGAAATCACACAAACTTTGTTCTATTTACAAATGCCCCTACACTATTAGAAGTGTTTTTTTTTTTTAAAGAGATTGGCGGCCTCTTTTAATCTTTCTTTGCCAGTCCACATAGGCTACGAGCCTGTGTGAGGAACATATCCAGCAAAGCCATTACAGGACGAATCGGACAGTATTGATAAAATTTACTTATCAGAACAGGGATTCGAACCCAGGGCTACTGCCTTGGTTCTGGAGTCCCTAGCTTTGACAACTTCGTCAACAAATCACATAACCTTTCATAGGATATTCATAAAAACTGTCGACTGAGATGGGATGACAGTAAAAAACAAATACCCCCGTAGTAGCAAACCTGCGTACTCAGCGAATTTCCAATGCATGTATATGTTTCTCACTACCACATAAAGCCACTCACCAAGTTTCATAAAAATACACTTATAAATAAGTGATATATAGCATTTTATTTATTCTCTATAAGAATAACATTGAAAGCTGAGTAAGCAGGTTTGCTGCAACAAGGAACGCAAAATATGGTTTTTATGCAATTATCAATATAACTTAACCAGTCAAAGCTGCATACCAAGTTTTATTAATTTATGTTCATAATTAAGGGAGACATTACATTTTAGCGAATTTCCCCTATAGAGAAGCTATTACCGAAGGTCTCATGGTAAGACATCAACGGTGAGCCCGAGACCATGATAACTTTTTGTTTTGTGGTCCCCAGATGCCAAAAACATCATTCGTTGAAATTTATATATATACATATATAAATTTATATATATTTATATACACATATAAATGTATATATATCTATATATATGTATATATATATGTATATATATGTATATATATATATATATGTGCCCGTAAGCACAATAACTCTCGTATAAAAGGTCTGATCTTAATGAAATTTGGTAAAAATGTGTAAAGTACCATTTATTTGAACGAGTTCAAAAACCAGACGAATCACACTATCCAAAGGGAGGTTTGGAGGAGGTTTGCACCCCAAAAATGTTTTTTTGGGGTTTTCACATGTAATTTTTATTCCAATCTAATTTTAATTCATACCATTGAATTCAGCTTTAAAAAACAAACATTTTGGTATTTTGATCATTGCTCTACGTCAATTGTTTGCTGAGATATTGCAAGTGCTAAACACAGTACGTTGTCTAATGCTATTCTTATGTAAATACAAATTTTATATCTCGCTTATTTATGAATATAAACTGACAAAACTTGGTATATGGCTTTATCTGGTTGTAGTTTGTTGTTGTTTGCACAACAAACAAAATTTTCACGTAAGGTTCCCGTAGCAGCAATCTTAGGTACTTGGTCCCCATGTTAATCTTATGGAGAATAATTAAAATGTTGTATATCGCTTATTTATAAATGTATATGAATGAAACTTGGCATGTGACTTTACTTAGATGAGTTATATTGATATTTACAGAAAAATCCATTATTTTGTGTTCCTTGTTGCAGAAAACCTGTTTACTCATCCCCAATGTTGTTCTAATGAAGAATAATTAAAATTGTATTTATCGCTTATTTGTGAATGTATTTTTATGAAACTTGGTATGTGGCTTTATGTGGTAAGACACTGGAAATTCGCTGAGTACGCAGGTTTGCTGTGACAGGGTTTTACTTATTCTCCATAAGAATAAAATGGGTGCTGAGTATGCAGGTTTGCTGCTGTGGGGAAAATCGGTAAACAATTTTTTTTGCAAATATCAATATACCAGTACTAGGTGAAGCCACATACCAAGTCTTATCAACATACATTCATAAATAATCGAGATATCAAATTTTAATTATTCTCCATAAGATAACATTGGACAACGTACTGTGTTTAGCACTTTGAATATCTCAGCAATGGTTGGACGTAGAATCACAATTTAAACACCAAAATTATTGTTTTGTAGAGCTGAACTGATTGGTAAAAGCAAATGTGAGGTTTAAATTAAAATGAACTGAGGAAAAGCTAAAAACCTTTTTCCCATAAGATTAACATGGGAGATTTTATTAGCACGATTTTTGGATTTTCTCCACAACCACTTAACCTAAGTTAATTATTTAAAATACAATATTATTTTTTTAAGCTCTATAAAATGGTGTTAACCAACATTAAGTGTTTTCAAAATTGAAGGGTGAAAAATGCAAAAAAATTTTTTTGGAAAATTGTAAACCCCCATAAAACCTCCTTCCCATGGTCTGATTTTTCTGGTTTTTGAAATTTAAGTCATGAATGTCACTTTACACATTTGAGCCAAATATCATCGAAATCAGAAGTTTTTTACTCAAGTTATCGTGTTAACGGTCACACACACAAACGAACGAATAGTGTAGTTTTGAACGAATAGTGTTTTTGGCATCTGGGGACCTCAAAACTCAAAGTTATCATAGTCACGGGCTTACCTCTTACCATGCCATCTACGGTAATAGCTTCTTCCTTATAGGGGAAATTCGCTAAAATAAGACAGATGTCTAAATCAAATTATATTGTTCAATATAAATTTACTAGTTGAAAATCTTCATTTAGAGACCAATGGAAGATCAAAATTCTATTTTACATGTATTTCTCAGGGAGTGAAATGCTCAGTATGTTGTGTTACAGTGACAATCACCAATGACCTGGAACGGAGAATCGCAGAGGCATTTGAGGTTTTTGATCATGGAGGGAACAAAACAGTTGATGTCAGAGAAGTTGGGACCATAATTCGCTCTTTAGGTAAATAATAATAAAAAAAAACTTCATGACAATAAATCTTCTGGGATGGATCCATTTGGTAACACAACAGTTTTTGGATACAGTTTTCAGGATGTCAAACCAGAATGGTGTTTTGAGCTTATAAATAAAGTTCAAACTAATACATTAGGGATCAGTGTAATCCTTACACACTGATAGAGGAAGTAAAACTATCCTCTTAAAATGTTTCATAAGGAACAGTAATAATTATTAGACAAAATGTAATTCTACTTAGCAATTATCAATAACAAATTTATGCAATATGGTTGTTTGGGCTATTAATTTACGATCCTGGTCTCAATCTGTACTAAAAAAGTAATCTCACCCATACTGCACTCATCATTCATTCATATGCACCATAAAATATGGCCTAGTTGTGTCGGCGTCTTATAGAGTGATTGAATGATGAAGTGGTATTCAACAATATAAATTGTTTATTCATTGTTGAATGCCTCCAGAACTGTTGTGTGACAATTTAAATAGGTTTACGTACCTTCAGTCAACAGTTCAATTTCCAGTAGAATATTTTATAGTGGAATAATCTATTGGAAATTGAACTGTTGACTGAAGGTACGTAAACCTATGTTTCAATTGTAATATAAATTGATTAGTTCTAAATAAAACAAGGTTTTCACAACAGCTTAGTTATAGATTTGACTAAATACTAAAGGAGACATCCCATCCATATGGTCTAGTTGTCCCACTTTTAGTGTACGCTAGAATTTAAAATTGAAGTAGTTTGATTAGGTCACCGACAGATTGTGCTGCTGTCAGCTATTTATTTGAGTTATTTACGTTAACTTTTAAAATATTTCCACCCCAGAAAGCAAGTTATAATCAACTTATATTTGCTTCCTGACACACCAACTGTTGTATTATCCCCTCCTTGAGAGGATAAGTAATAGTTGACAGCAGTATACTCTGTTGGTGATTGGTGTAAACTACGACCTCTTTCAAAACTGGCATACACAAAACTAGGGACACATTTTATAATGGCAATGAGAAGTCTACTTCAGTATTTATAGTCAATGGTTATAGTAAAAACTCACTTCGCTCGCTGAGGGCTCCGCCCCCAGACCCCCGCTTGAGGTCACCCCAGTTGCTGTTGTAAGTCAATTTCCCTTCAAGTATTGTTTATATAGTATACTATTTAGATTCATTAAGGTTATATCCACTCTAGATGTTTTCATTTTTCAATAGTTCTATAATTTGTTTATACTCTAACATGTGAAAGTTGCTTCGATAGTTTACTGGATATTTGTTTACAGCTGTTATGATTTCTTGTCTGAACTCCATAAGACCAATGTTAAAATTTCCAATTTTTAATATCAAAATTTAGTCGGGCTGTATATATATATATTAGATTCAAATCTCACAGCCAATCAAATTTCAATATTTAAAAGTATATTTTAGCCTATTGACACATCAATTTAATTTATAGCCTTAGATGAGGTTGTACAAAAAAACTACCCAATTTTCTCCTTTTTCCTATTTCCTCACTGAGATCTTTCATTCCATCCATATACAGTATGTTCAGGTGTCTAATTCTCAAGAACTCCTGGGATGGTTAGGCTTATTCATATGTGAAAGTCTAGACTTCTAGATTTCTAGATTTCTAGAAATCTTACAAAACTTAGTTTTATTTACTTGTAGAACTTGTGTTCGATTTGCATCACAAGTTTGCCTTACTCTGCGTAACAACTGCCCCCCAACAAGCTTAATGCATCTAGAGGTCTCATCTCATGTAAAAAAGTGATGCCTACGTGGTTGACCACCATTTTGCCCCTTTGTCCACTCTGCTCCCTTGGAAACCAACATGGGGACCAATGAAATACAAACTTCACAAGTTATTCATTTGTCAGCTGACAAACATTTAATTTGTGGAGGGAGGATTTGATTACCTGAGGAAAATAGCGGTCAGCATGTAGGTTTCACTTTTTATCCCAGATGAGACTTGTGGATATATTAAACTCGTTGCTGCCTCCAGGCTGCTGCCCCAGCGAGGCAGAGGTTCAGGAGATCATCGTGAGGGTCGAAGATCAGGAGACATCTGGGAGTGTCACTCTGGCCAACTTCCTGCCTGTCGTCTCTCAAATCATTTCCGAGTTTAAGTAAGTTCTAAAACTAAATAAAATTTACACCATAGTAATTTTCCAAGTATACCACCCCTGTGGTATAAAAACATCTAACTGGCGACAACATAAAGTGTGAACTCTTCCTCTTCCGACTGCAAAGAAAGCAGTTTTAATCAATTATTTATTTTATATTGAACAGTCCTCTGAAGAAGTGTTTCCAGCCATACTCAATACACATTGGGTGAACAAATAACATATTACTCCCAGCTAAAATGTTGTTCAACACTAGCTTTGCTAAATACTTACTCAGGTCTGCCTGATTTGAAAAGTTATGCAATCTTGTTGTTTTCATCTCTTAATTCTTAAACATACTTAAATTGATCAGTTAGAGTATTTTCACTATAGAACAAAATATTTTGCTTCTGTATTACAGGTTACAGCCAGCATCGCCAGAAGAACTTCTTAAAGCTTTTCAAACCTTGGACAAAGAAGGAAAGGGATACTTGGAGCGGGAGGCAACAGCCAGGTAGCCCTCTTTGTCGTTGCTATAGTTTGGAGTGTTGAAGTTTTATACTAGGGGAGGCAGTGGTAAACGGCACATATTACAAAGCAAACTGTGTATTAGCTGTATGGGTAAAAAACTTGCACAAAAAAAAGATACTTGCAGGATACAATTTCCAAAAGGAAAGTGGTTACATCAAAATAAATAAATAAATAGCATGTGAGGAACCAATGGGGCAAATTCCCAGCAGTGGAATATGAAAGTGTGTAGGTGAACCTCCCCACCTACTCATCTAAATGTGCAGATAACCCAATATAGTGTTTCTTTATTAATAATTTCCTAAACCTGACCATAGCGCTATGATGGAGGAGGGAGAACCTTTCACCCAAGAGGAAGTTGACGAGATGATGGCAGTCGCAGTCAATCCTGAGACCGGAAATATTCCTTATGAATACTACATAAACCAGATCATGGTGAGCTCTGTAGTTTTAGTTTAAATTAATGTTCTACAATATTCCTTATGAATACTACATAAATCAGATCAAGGTTGAGCTCTGTGGTTTTAGTTTTGCTTACTAATCCAAAACATTCATGATTTCGAATTTTGTAATTTCTTTCTAAGGAAAATTAAAATTACCTTAACAATTTTTAAAAACCTGAATACTAAATTTGTACAAAATGTGAGGTAATTTATTCAAGTTCTGATGTTATATGGAATTATACCCCTGTTGCCTTAATTTTCAGGCTAACTATATTCGACCTGTACAAAAATATATGTTGTAGTGTTGGCAACCCTAAATTATATTAGAGGCGTTAACAAGGAGAAGAGATACTGAGCAACACTGGTCAGTCTAATTTGGTGGAGAATATCTTTTAATATAATTTTTATAGTTTAGTAAATAGCTGCTTAAGTTTAAAATTTGCTAACTTAAAGTTTGTTCTATTACTGGATTTTCAAAATGAATAGTATGCAACATGTTACTAAATGGGAACAGCTCTTCTATATTAGTTCACAGTTTTAAATCTATTTACTGAACTTGTTAATCAACCTTTTGAATGTGGACATAAGTGTAATTTTGGTATTTTGATTGGAGGAGCAAACGTGGCCGTGATCATGATTATTATGATTTTTCATACATTACAATAATATTCTCTCCAAATTATTGGGGGGGGAGCAACTGCCCCCCCTTGCCACCGAATTTCCCCTATGTTGTATATGTTGAATTTACCCTTTGAACGTGGAGCAAACAGAAGCACCACCATATTGTATGGTGGTGCTTTGGCAATTTTTCAACCTTTCGTAACTAATATATATGAGGGGTTTTGTAGTCATTTTTAGTTTGGATTAATATTTGAGACAAAATTTATTCTTTTCTAAAAATACATATCGGTGTGAGCATATAAGGAGGTCCAAACACTGTCACATAAATAGGAGGTCAGTGATTGGAGGTTTCAATGGGGGTTGGAAGAAGGGAGGGGTTAATGTGCCACATTGAGCACATTCCATCTAATAATCTAAATACATAAAACAAAATCGGATTGGTATGTTAGTTTGTTACAGCTGTTATAAGGGTTACATCTAAACATACTTGAAAGGTATAAACATATTTTCATTATGAAAATTACAAATCTACTTGAATGGCAACCCAAACTCTTTTTTCAACAAAATAGGCGAGTGAACGAAGCGATTGAGCTCATGAATTTGAAAATGAACGAGCATTTGACAAAACTAATTCTATGACATCAGGACAGGACAACGTCTGTCGAGCCAACTCGTTAGTCATGAATTTTGAATAGAATAAAATCTGATTGCACAATTTTTAATGAAGCTCAACACCAACACACTTTAAAAATTATTTATTTTGATACAATGTTTAGATTCCAGAATTCTTGCTGATCAATGCTACTACTATTAAATTTTTCAGGTTCGCGTTGAACCTAATGTTTATTCTCTTGTTCCTATAAAAGAAGAAGTGAAGAAGAAAAAGTTGGGAGAAGGTCTTTTAGATATTTTACCTCCTGCCGCGCCTTCGACAGATTAGCACAAACTCAAAACCTTTCCTGCAGTAATTAAGATGAATTTTTTTATAACGTTGATCTGGAATTATGAAATAAATTATAATATCATGCATTTGAATCACCATTTAGTTAGTTTTTACTTAGTCGTATGTTTGCTTTACCAATACATTATTTTTAAACTTTCTAGTTTTATTGCCAAGAGCCTTTTCATACTAGACTATACAAAAACAATGATGATTTTTTATACAACTTATGAATTCCTTACAAAAGTCAGAGAAAACTAAAGAAGAATATTGTTTTTTTACAGATTTCTATGTAAAAGTGATGTTTCGGAGAATACTTTCCAAACTAAATTTATTTTTATTCCTGTTTTTTTTTTTGTTTTTTTTTGTCTATTTATAAAGTTAGCTTTGCTCTTGGTAATGGAGGTTTTAAACGCGTATGCTATTGAAAACTAATATTACTAACCTCAGGTTTTGGGTAGTTCAAAGTAGTTATTTTCCTTAAATTGCTAGCCACAAAATTAACACGGGATCTTTAAAAGTTTGATTGACAAACTTTCTATCAACTTGTGTGTGTTGGGATTTTTAACTAAAAACATAATTTTGAGTCTAATGATTTTGTCTTGCTCTTTATTTCAGGTGGACTGAAAGGATAGATTCTTTGGTTACCATTTCAGGCTTTCATTTTATGAAATGTTTCATTAATTTATTACATCTATTTAGTTTTGTTTACCATTGTTTCAGTGTTTGTAGTTTATTAATAAAACAATTTATTACTTTTTAAGTGTTTTTTATTCCTGTTCAGTAAACGATTAAGGCAATTGAAGCACCTAATAAAGTTCGTTAAGCCTTACTTAAAAGAACTTGATTACTAACAAACAACAAATATGTGAAATTGAAAATTAAATTTAGATTTTACAACTAAAAAAACAATCGCCCTTTGTCAGTTGTAGCAGGGTTCACTCTGGTAATACAACTTAAAATATGCTAGAGTGATGAAGTGTTAAGCATGAAATTGATATATAAAAAAACCCTTTTAATCACTCTGTATTTTAAAATAGCCCATTACCATGCAGGTGAGATCTACGAAAATCATCTATTTCCTTATTTGTTTTGAAAATTCTAAGTTCAAACAGCTGACTTTAACACTAAAATGAATTGTAAAACCGTGTTGTGTTTACTTATGGAAAATTACTTGACTATGAAATATCAGATAATTTTTTTTAAAGTTTAGTGTGGTTATTTCCATCGTGATGAAAAGTACCGTTCACCACTCGTCACAATAGTCCTATTTCGGGGCTCGATAGAATTTTCCACTTTTGTAAAATGCTATCTTGCCCCAAAATAGGTCACTTTCATGACTATTAGCATTGGTTTTATATCTACTAGAGGGAACAACTTATAGGAGCCAAAGTGAGTAAAAACAGTGCTGCGATCTAGCGTCATATTAAGATATCTAACGTCATCTGTGGCGTCGTTAGGCCAAGTAACTCGTCCGCCATACTGTACCCAACCTGTATAATCAAAATATCGTTTTCATGACCGTCACAACAGAAGGTTTATTTAAACATTTTAAAATCTCTATGAAAACATTCCTAACAAATATGATGAACAAAACCGCGACGATCCCTGGCGGCGTAAGTAGAGAACTACGTCGACAAATCTCTCACATTAATTTGCATTGCGTGTCCCCCCTAGTAGATATAAACCTAATGCTAGTAGTGAAATATACTATTTCGTCATACTACTTCAAAAACAGCTGTTTTCAACACATTCATTGTGATGTTAAAGTTAGAAATATCTATTTAGCCGAATTTACGCAAAAATGGATTGTAGTGACATTCAGGGTGCTCTTGAAGAAAGTATTAGTGCTCAATCTAACCTTGCATAAAACATATTGATTTGATGATTTTTGTTGTCCTAGAACATCATTTGATGGCTTTTTGGTTGAGTGCATAAGATATTACTTTGCTTATGAAATTTAATATTTTATCTGCCTTATTTACATCATCTAGCCATTATTTACTTTATAAGTAAATTTGTATCTTCGTTTTTACAAATATAATAATTTAAATGATATATATGTTTACATTGTGTCCAATAATTCCAATAATGTTAAATTAAAATTGTATTTGTTTAGATTGAAATCAAAGATTATTATGATCAAATTGGCCATATACCTGTAGAGCGTCTTACGAGTACTAAACCTGACTGTTTAGTTATGCTTTTTATTTTTCAATCAACAAACCAAAGCAATATAAGACAATTCCTTTGTTTGTGAAACTTGTTTTTCTCGTTCAGTGATGGCAAATGTCTACAATTGCTTCTTAAATAACATAAGGCAATTTATTATAAATTACAATTTCAATAGGTGTAGCTATGTGTCTTTCTGCAATGACCAGGAGTAACTGCCCCAAAGAGGTGTTATCAAGTCAATTATCTTTTTATGGAATCAATAAATTTCTCTTCACCACACATCTTGGACCTAACAACTCTCCTTGGCTTTACTGATCTCAAGCTAGTGATGATAGAGGGCTTTATGGTCCGACAAATATATCAGTCACTGATCAGATTTGCTGGGATGACCTTAACATCTCCAGTTACTTTTATGGGTCGGATCCAGATATATAATATTGAATTTCATCACTTTCTTTCCTGTGAATATTTGATGGACAACAAATAATAAAACATCATGGTTTGTGAGCTCCGCTTTCTTACCTGATTCAAGATCAAATTAAACATTACACTTGATCAACGTATAATATAAAGCAGGCAAGGCATGAACAAAGTTAGAGGTCAAACCCCATTCGAGCCTCTAGTCTATTTTTATTATTTAATAGCTGCTACCAGTGGCTTCGCTTTCTAAATTTCAATACTAACCTGAACAAATATTATGTATAAAATCTTTTTTTATATTTGACCAAATGACCTCCTTTGCAGTAACTGTCCAACATCTTAGCTCCAGCCAGAGCACAGACTGTCATTTTAGGGGGCGTCATGAGTGAAAAAATGTATAAACTGTTGAAACACAACAATCTTTATGGTGAAAAATGGGTAAAATAAGTTTGAGGTTTTTTTTTGGGGGGGGGGTTATGACCCCCATGACCTCCCCTCTATATCCGCGCCTGGCCCCAGCTGATAATCTTATGAACGATAACGATATCCTCACATGAGATATGCATTGGAACTTACAGGGCCATGGGGTTGGAGCCCGAAGATTGGGTGTAGAAATTTTCAGGTATATATATATATATATATATATATATATATATATCAGTTATCAAGAATAACTCATAGGCTCAAAGTTCCTGTGTTATTCATATGGAGGAGAGTTTTATTTGGTTTAGGTCACATGTGTTTTTTCTTAATTAAATAAACAGCTATCATAAAGACTATATCCAGAAATTTTTGCGGGGGAGCAGCTCGTATTTATTTAATAAACTTTTCCAAATAGTTTTTCATTGTGAGACGTTATAGCTAAATAACTTACTTTAATTCTAAAAGTGACTATGTTATTAGTATTCAAACCGGTTGTATTATAAAGTTTGTAAATTAATGAAAGAATAAAAGATTGAACTTGCCTACTTTGTAACTAGGGACTTTAAAAGCCCTAAGGGATATTCTCGTACTTTATACACAAGATCAAGATCAATTTCAATAATATTTATTCTTCATTCTCAGTTCAGTAATCCCAAGTATACATCCCCTTTTTTAATTAAATTTTGCCAATTACATTTTCTCTTTCTTTTTATCGTAAGTCAGCAGAATACTTGCTAATTCTGCCAACGCTCTCAGCTGTATCAATAATGAAATTCCTGACCTGTTTGTCCACTCTTCTGTGGAGTATTTCATCTGAGATATCACTTTTTAATTCTTATGAAGGACTAATACTAAAAACAAACCTTAATATTGAACGATTATCACATATTCGAGTTTGAAAAATAATCTGTTATATAACAGAAGAACCACAGTGGGATAGATAATTAACGCCTGCTATGAGAGGAGGTCGAGTGTACAAATTAACACTACGTATAAACTCTTTTAGGTGCGCAGTAAGTACAAATTTAGGTCATTGAATAATTTAGTAATCACTTCAAACAAACAAATTAACTGACTGACGTTCGTTATGCAAAACTTGTTTTCTGGTACTGCCCCAGAAAGTTCATAGCTCAACTCAGAATATGAAACTTGTATGTAAACATGTTTTGGCTCTGATGTTTAAATAATCGTAAGTATAATTTGAAAGCAAGTACAAATTAATTATGTCAAATATCTACCATTAGAATACTACTAATGGCTTGACGAGGCCATTGCCTCTAACCTTGCTCTGATCTACTTCTGATTTACTTTTACAATTTACGTGATGTAGGAAAACAAAACAATATAAGCAGGAACACATGCCAGTTGGTAAACAAAGTAGAGACTTATTTACGTGTAAACAAAGCAGAAGTTTTTAAACCCCATGCTTTTCTTATGGTGGATATTTTCATTATTTTTTATTGGCTGGTAACTTTTTAGAAATACTGCTATTTTTCCCAAGTCCTAGGGATCCAGACGTTTTATTTGAGCCGTCTCCCATCATCTGCGATTTGCCATAATTTTGACTTAAACATTTTCCCACAATTTTGACTTAAAAATTTTGCTTACAGAATAATATATAAAGACTCGCTTCGCTTGCTGGTGGCTCCGCCCCTCGACCCCCGGTGTCAGTAGCCCTTGCAAAATTAGTAAAAGTATGTTTCTAGATGTAATATGTATTTGAAGGTTGTAACACTTGTTCATATTTCAACATATAAAAGTTACATTGACTGTTTACTGGTTATGTACTTATTAGTGAATTTCCTTTGGAAAGTGAACAATTAGCATGACTCACAGGGTGAAACTTAAGCACGGGACCACCATAGAAGTTCCTAACGTGACCCCCTGAACACGTTTTGGGAGGTCGTTCAAAATTGTATTTATAATATGTATATATATATATATATATACATATAATATATATATATATATATATACATATATATATATATATACATATATGTGTGTTTGCACTCTAGCGGTCGCATTTTTTGTCAAATTTGGTAGGGACATTCCTTTCTGTAATCAGTTGGACAAGTTTGTTGGGCAAAACAATCGGAAAACTCTAAACCCCTTTTTTGGGAATTAATCTTTAAAATTTTGAGATTTTGGGCCCAAAAAGGGTCAGAAAAGCCCCGTATGTAAAATTAATGCATGTAAAAAGATGGGAATTAGTTAGGCAAAAGTTTTAAGCCCTCTCTCGTCATTCTAGCATACATATTTACCGAGTTATTAAAGAAAATGTGTTTCGACTAAACACAGTACGTTGTCTTATGGGGGTTTTACATTAGAAAAGCCTGTTATTACTTTGTTAGAGTACTTTTATCATCCCCAGTAACCTCACGCCTACTTTCAAGCCTGTCTGGACCTTCTCCTAACATTATAATGCGCAAAATTGTATTCCCAGCTTTGTAGGTAAATGAAACCAGGAGCATCAGAACTGCCAAAAATCAGTATTTTCAGATTTAAAAAAATATTTGAATAAATGTATGTTTTTACCTGATTTTGATTTTTAAAAGTTTTTATGCGGAAATTCACTTCCCTCACGTCAGCGTGCTGCGTGCGAACTCGTTTCTCAGCTGATATGATTTTAGCGAATTTCCCCTATAGGGAAGAAGCTATTACCGTAGGTGGCATGGTAAGACTTAAGCCCGAGACCATGATAACTTTTTGATAACTTTTCGTTTTCAGGCCCTCAGATGCCAAAAACACAATTCGTTCATATGTGTCTGTTACCTCGATAATTTTTGAAAGAAACGACCGATTTTGATGAAATTTGGCACAAATGTGTAGAGTAACATTTATGACTTTAAGTTAGAAAATCAGATCGATCGGACTATGGGAGGAGGGTTTTATGGGGATTTTAAATTTTCCAAAAATCAGTTTTTTTGAATTTTTTACCTTAAAATTTTAAAAACACTCAATTTTGGTTATAGCCATTTTATAGAGCTTAAAAATACAAATAATTTAGTATTTAGTATTTTAATTTAAAAAAACACGTGACAAACCAAATAAAACTCTCCTCCATATGAATAACATAGGAACTTTGAAGTCCCGTGGGGCAAAGCCCTGGGGCCTAAATCGAAAATCTGGCTCAACAGTGACGTAGAACTTGAAATTATCTTTTAAATAAAAAAAGAATCATCAAAAGTATTAACTTCAGGAAGTGAGTGAACAAAAAGCAGGATTTTTTAAAAATATGTAGATATATAAATTTAAAGTTATATTTAGTTATTATATTTACCAACTTATAAATGTAGAAATCCTACTAAAAAGTTTGGATGGATGTATGGGATGAATGTATGATTGGATGGATGGGTGTCTAAATTTCCATCACACAAAAACTACTGGACCGATTAAGCTAAAACTTTGCAGGAATAGTGCCAATATACCAGAGATGGACAAGAGCCTACTTTTATTTTGAAACTCCACTAGAGCTATGCCCCACAGGGGTTCAAAGTTCCTATGTATTCCTTATGGACATTCATTTTTGTTTGAGCTGATGAAAATACAAACAGCTGATCTTGATTCATAGTAGTTCCACAGGCTAACCACAGAATGCAGCACACAACACTATCATCGGTTTTATTTATAAATAACTAGCTGGTACCCGGCGCGTTGCTGCCGCAGAAGAGGCATTGAATTTGTTTTATGACATATACTCGTTCATTGTCAATATGAGCTCGTTCGCTTCGCTCACTCGCCTCCCGGATTAGCTCGTTCACTTCGCTCACTCGCCTCCCGGATTAGCTCGTTCACTTTGCTCACTCGCCTCCCGGATGAGCTCGTTCGCTCCGCTCACTCTCCTATCGAAAAGAGTTTGAGTTGTCAGTCAAGTAGTTTTAGCGAATTTCCTCTATAGGGAAGAAGCTATTACCATAGGTGGCATGGTAAGACTTAAGCCCGAGACCATGAAAACTTTTTGTTTTGAGGTCCCCTGATGCCAAAAACATAATTCGTTTAAATTTATATATATATGTGTCAGTTACCGCGATAACTTTTGAAAAAAACGCCTGATTTTGATGAACTTTGGCACAAATTTGGAGAGTAGCATTTATGACTTTAAGTTTGAAAACCAGATCGATCGGTCTATGGAAAGATCGATTGTTTTAGGGGGGTTTACAATTTTACAAAAATCAGTATTTTGCAAACTTTACCCCAAAATTGTTAAAAACACTCAATTTTGGTTATAGCTATTTTATAGAGCTTAAAAAACAAATAATTTAGTATTTTGAAACATTAACCTAGATTAAGTGGTTGTGGAGAAAAACCAAAAAACCTGCCCCATGTTAATCTTATAGGAAAAAGATTGTTAGATTTTTCTCAGATTATTTTTCTAAAAACTTCACATTTATTTTTATCAATATATTTAGCTCAACAAAACAAACATTTTGGTGGTTTAATTGTTGTTCTACGTCCAACCGTTGCAGAGATATTCAAAAGTGCTAAACACAGTACGTTGTTCAATGTTATCCTTATGGAGAATAAATAAAATTTGATATCTCGATTATTTATGAATGTATATTTATGAAACTTGGTATGTGGCTTCTACTAGTTGTGGTATATTGAAATTTGCAAAAACAAAGGTTTTTTGTTGATTTTCCCCCTAGCAGCAAACCTGTGTACTCGGCCCCCATGTTATTCTTATGGAGAATAAGTAAAGTTTCCCATCTCCCTTTGTATGAACCTAAATTAATAAAACTTGGTTTCTTAGCTTCACCTGGTTGAATTATTTTTATAATTGCAAAAAAAACACATTTCTTATCTTTTTTGTTGCAGCAAACCCACTCAGCCCTAATGTTATTCTTATGGAGAAGAAATCAAATGCTCCATATCACTTATTTATGAATGTATTTTTGTGAAACTTGGTAAGTGGCTCTATGTAGTATTGAGACACACACACACATATATATATATATATGAATTTCAAATTCGTTGAGTTCTCAGATTTGCTGCAAAGGGGGTATTTGAAACTCCTAAGGGGGTATTTGACTCATCAGTCAGTCATTGGCCTGATGATGACTGTTGTGACTGGTCGAAATCGATAGCCTAGTACCATCTTTTATATATGTTTACCGTCTGTTTGTGAATCATTATAAGTGTAAATATATCTTAAGTATTGTAAGACGTCCTTTATTACATCCTGTTATTCAGTTTAGCAATCAACAAAAATCATTATTTCCCCATATGAAATACAAGTTATTTTTTCATAACTCATTTATAAAAGAGACCTTGGAGTATTTGGAAGGGTTATGTAGAAATAACATGTATGGGGAAATTATGATTTATTTTGTTGATTGCTAAAAAACAAAAAGAGTTAGAAGGTTGATGTAAATTATAAAGTTGCTAGGATATCTAAGACCTTTAAAATTATACTCGTGGCTTGAAGGAGCCATTGTCCCTAACCTTGCACCAAGGAGGAACACATGTAAGTTTTCAAACAAAATAGACAGTTAATCACATATTTTAATGTAAACAAAGCAACGTTTTTAAATCCCCATGCTTTTCTTATGAGGGATGTTTTACGTTATTTCTCATTTGCTGATAATTTTTAGAAATACAGTACTGCTATTTTTCCCAAGTCCTTGGGATCAAAACCTTTAATTTGAGCCGCCTCCCATCATCCTGAAATTTTCCAAACTCTCACAATTTTGATTTAAAAATTTCGCTTACAGAATTATATATAAAGATCCTTTTTGATATACCTTACTAATTGACTTTTTAGAATTTTGGGCATGTAAACATTTTCAAAAAGAGTATTTTTGATTATTTTTTACTATGTTTTAAATACTGGCATGTAGCATATCAGGATAAAGCTGAGTTAAATACAAGTAAGATATTTGAATCAGAATAAAAATATGTCTTGTGCTATAGCAGATACAGCCTATTCCGTAAATGTTATTATGTTTCGCATAAATGTCGCCATTTTGAAATGGTTAGAGATAAGTGAGTTCTGTTTTCACTAAAATGTTTGTCTGTTATAGGGATTTAAAGTAATGTATAATATGTCCTATGTTTACATTTAAAAATTCAGAGATTCAAACTAGACCCTCAGTTTTTGGAACACCCTGTATTTTTAACAAGTTTAAACTATGTTTACGTTACTCCTTGGGGTCATTTTAGAGGGAAATAATTGTATTTCACCCTTCTAGGTCAAGTGGTTCGTAAGCAATCGGTTTGAGACACCTTACGTGAGACACCCTGAATATTAGGTAAATTCAGCCCAATAAGGGCATCTGTGTGGATTTGTGAAAATAGAGGTGGTTGTTAAACATTAGCTATATTCTCTTTTTGATGGTTTGATGTGATGCGTCTGGGAATCGTTAAATAATAAGTCTAATTTTGTATCATAACACTGTTAAGAGAAAAAAAAACTAATTGCTCAACTGTGTTGCGGTACAAAATAGCTTTAATTATTTAGCTTAAGTTTATTTTACGGGGGGGGGGTCATCCCCTAAAGAGACGAAATCCTAAAGGATTTTAAAAAAATTTTTACATTTTGACAAATGTAGAAATCCTAACGTTACCATTGACTATAAGTCAATGACGTTACTGTTCAATAACGTTATTGAAACAATAATGTTACTTAATTTACTGTTCAATACATTAGGGGTTAGTCATGGTAACACACCTTAAAACTAGGCACAGCAGATTTCCTGTTTTATTAAATGCCTAAAAAATTAGCATAATCTCAGCGAATATAATATTATATAGAATATGTATTATGGGTCTGAAACATCCACTGCGTTTTTATCAGCTATAAGTAAAGACATTATTATTTTTAGAAGCACTTAGATAAATTTTACTTTCAAGTTTAGTATATATAATAACTCATAACAGAACCTTTTTTTAACAAATGTTATTTTGAGGTTTTAACGTGTTTGCCGGGTGATGTAAACATGTTTCACCAAAAAGGAGTTTAATTTAAAATTTAAATTCATCATCATCGTAAAGTCTTTATACCGAAGGGAGTAAGCAGTTTATTTTCTTATTTATAAGAAGAATTAGTTCTCTGAAAGTGTCTCCGAGCTTGATGTCCCAGTAAAAGCGCAGTTTTATCAGCTGTAATTCCCGTTATGACAGACACCTCCCTCTCTCTTTCCCGTAAAATGAGCCAGTTTATAGCATAGTAAACCTCAAATTAAGAAATTACTTTTTTAGAACATGATTGGAAGACCCCTCATGAGGTGGAATTACTGTCTTATGAAATCGGCGTGAAACTTAATCTTCTTGGCTCAAAAGTATTGATTTATTTGGTTTCAAAGTTATATGGACAAGCCCAATTTCAGTGTAGCTTTAATAAAAACATCTTTTCATTCTAAGTCAATGCTGTAGATTCAGGGTGTGCTGATATTATTAGAATTTCAAAATTCACATGCACAAAACAAACATATGTTATACTATGCAGCCAAAATCATGTATAATATTAAATATAAATCTTAGCATAATTACATGCAACTCAATAATGTTGTTTTGTCTGGGTTTGACCGTGTTATCGAAGTGATGTTTATGTCTTCTGCCGACGTTTTGGAGACGTGGCGGTCCTCCATCTTCAGGGCGAAGACTCAGGTAATCGTACACAAACACACACAACCACAACACCACTATACATTACATCATGTGATAACGAACGTTGAAGCTTACACTCTTCATTGGAGCAAAATATTTATTACATACAAATTTCCTGATTAGCAAGACTAAATATTGTTATACAACAGGACATTATTTACAGTGCTAATTAAACGACTAAATATATAGCGTTCTAATTGCAATTAAAAACACACTATATAATTTAATTTAATAGTTTGAATTGTACTAACTTGTAAATAAATTATTGATAAAAAAGTTTTATATTGTAATAAGAACAAAATATAAAGTGAAATTAGAAACAGGAAAATAAGAATTGCTGGTGCAACTTGGTTTTGCAAGTCTGGGCAAACTCGCGATTTTCATGTCCCGGGATGTCGGAAAGAAGTTGGAGACAGTGGTTTGAATTGTCTGCTTGGGCTGAGGGAGCAGGAGCCGGGTCACGTGACGGCCGGCGTTCTTGGTTTCGGGAAGTTTCGGTCCAAACTTATAAATTCACGCTCGTCGGGAGCCAGCGGCATTTAATGTACAAATCTTGTGCTGAAAGTGTGTCGAGAGGCTACCCTACGAGACGTTAATTTCTTCAGATTGGAAGGTACAAATTTTTTTTAAAATTTAGAGTCATTATTCAAATCATTGCTCCATTTCTCATTTTATTTTTCAAAAGAGGGGATCAGTCTGTAAAACAATTATTTCTTTTTCAGGGTCCGAAGCGTTTCTATTATTGGGTAGAAGATAATCTAACAATAGACTGATTAAGTACTGAAAGAAGATATTTGTGTTATTAAAGTACAGTAAAATAAAAAAATCAAAGAGGTCACTTTTATTTTGAAACTTTGAAGATAGACAAGCAAAACCAAGTTTTATTTATTTTGTTCTAGTTTTATTCAAGTATTATTATTTTGTTTATTGAAATAAAATGAAGAAAATTTATTTAGTTCATTTTTATTTTGTAAAGACCACTTCTTAACCTCAAGAAAATATTATAGCCTGCTAGACAGCACTATACATGTTAGGTTCATGGGAGTTGATTAGGAACTTAAACGAGAAAGGAGGTGAGTGGATATACTGGAGGGGTAGGAGCGTGATCATGTAGTCCAATTAAGATTGTTTATAGCAATCGGTTCATGTGATGTAACATCAGGCACATGGATTGAGTCAAACTTCGTCAGAAGAAGAGTTTTTGAAAGGGTCAATTAGGCTAAGCCCTCATTATCACCCATAGAGTAGGCAAAATTGATTTGTATGTTTCCCGAAATGTGTGTTTAACTTTTATGCGGTTTGACAATTTTTAAACAAGTCTGTAGTTGCAGAGGCTGAGCTTTAGATATTGAGGGTAATGTCCTAGAAGGTAAAGAGTGAAGCAGGGTTACTTTCTCTGTTATAAACACACCAAGGCCAAACAGCCAATGTAATACTTTATGAAACCTTACTTTAAGTCCCAAAAAATACCTCTGTTTTAATAACACGTGACGTCCCCCAACGGCAGTGATACAGTTGACATTTCTGACGGGTTGGTACAATCTAACAAATAAAAACATCTTATCCTTTGTATCATATGCTCTACTCGTATGATGTTTTCTTGAAGATTTGTTGATGTTTATTTTTTGAACTGATGTTGATATTTTAAAGAATTTTAAAGAAGTAAAATGTTTTTTTTTCAGTTGGGGAAATATGAATTGTGATCAGCTAAGTTGCGAATTATAGTCGTTAAGTAAAAATAAAAAAGATAAGGGGAAAATGTTCTACCACTTCATTAATTATAACCCTTACAGCTACCCGTTAAATTTGCTATGGTGTCTGCTTTGTTTTTTTAAACTTGATGTACAAATTGCCAAAATGCTCTATTTCTTATCTTAGTTCGTTGATTTTACAGTTAGTACAGTACAACATTATTTTTAAAGAGAGAGAGAGGGAAAGAAACACCCTGGCACCTTGTAGTGAAGAGTCAGTCTCCTGGGGACATAACATAAAGAGTAGACTAAGCCTGCGAGAGGACTCTGTTATATTGCCACACATTTCACAAGTTATTGTAAACTCCTCTCTGTTTTTGTATTCTAAATGTGTTCAAATTATGCTGCCACACATTTCACAAGTTATTGTAAACTCCTCTCTGTTTTTGTATTCTAAATGTGTTCAAATTATGCTAAGATGCAACATTTTCTTCAATAAATCAAATGTTGATGTTCTGTTATGATAGTATACTTTTGAATTTAACTAAAATAACGATGGAGTCAACTGACCCTATGATACCACAAGAGTCGCCCATCGTGTACATACATGTGATAACCATTTGTTAAATGGTGAAGTTTATTTTTAAGTTCAATAAGTGCCAGTGTGATGTTAGAGGTTCAGGTAATCGTGATGAACGATTATAAAGTAATAGAGTCTACTTCTGTCAAATATTAATTATTTCTTACATAACCTCTTTATCTCTTTCTATCACACACGTAGCCACCTCAAACCTCTAGTTTTATCGTAGTCACACGAATCATCAAACCTCTACCTCACGTGACTCATAACAATCTGCGCTTTCCACTACGTCACGTAAAGCATAACCCTCTCTAGCACGTGGATAGTTGACGCAAACGTCTCTATCCGTCTTTTCTATCTCTCTCTCTCTCATCGTGGTCACGGTGAGCATCAATATTCCAGCCACGGCCGCGGCTCACGGCGAGGCTTATTGTAATTAACTTGCCTAATTACTCGGGGATGTTTTTCACAACACCAGTCGTCCCTTTGTCATGCAAATCCCCCGCAGAATTGTGTGACGTGCCTCGCATCCCCTCTCATCAACAAGTTCGCGGCTGCGGAATTCGATTAGAGTAAACTACACCGGAGGAGGATTTGGGGTAGCAGACTAGTCGTATACGTTTTGTGTAATAATAATAATAATAATAATAATAATAATGCTTTATTGTCATTAATCAATTGAAATAGACAACGTCACAAGAAATACAAGAGACATGCACATACCATTCTTCAATAACATACAATATCACATGCAAAATACAATATTACAATATCAGAATTCAAGCTAAATATAGCATGCCATACTAACTATGCAAATCTATAATTGTGATCAAGCCAAATTTATTCATGCTATATCTATATTCCAAATTAACGCATAATGCAAATCAAGCAATTTATTCACTTCAATATGCAAAAGCAAGTATAAGCATACGCAAGTATATGAGGATTTATGTAAGTATATGAAGTTTATGAGGATTTATGAGTATATGCAAGTATTTTGGTGGCAAGTTGCAAGTATAAGGTAGATTTTCGACAAGCTTATAAACAATATCAATAAATAGACACAGTATGGGAAAGCATTTAACATATATAAAAATAACAAACAACGTAAAAATAAAAAATTCTAACAGAGACATTACATTCCAAGTGATAATAATAAGTTAAAAACAAGCAAAATCATCACAGTTTAAAAACTCGTCAATTGAGTAAAACGCCTTGCTCAATAGCCACCTTGATAAACGTTTTTTAAATAAAATGGAATCTAAGCTACGGTAATCTACTGGAATTTTATTAAAAAACTTAATCTGTAAATACTTGTGGCTGTTAATAAATTTACTTAATCTAGCAGCTGGAGCATTTAAATCACAAGATCCTCTAGTATCGTAACTATGAACTGAATCACGAGTAACAAAGTTGTTAATATTTTCCTTGACAAAAATTAAATTTTGAAAAATGAATATGGAAGGCAGAGTCATAATTTCATAACTAATAAAAAAAGGTTTACTACTAGTTCTAACAGGAATATCAAACAAGATTCTTAAAGCCTTCTTTTGCCAGATAAAAACATGTCTAGCTCCACTACTATTACCCCACAAAAGGTTTGCGTATAAGAGATGGGTGTGAAAAAAACTATGGTAAGTAATAAGCAGCATATGAATGGAAATACATTTTTTGAGCCGTCTCAGTAAAAAACAAACTCTGGCCAATTTAGAAATAACATTGTATGTATGAGACTCCCAAGTAAGCTTGACATCAAGTGTGACTCCTAGCAGTTTAACGTGGTCATAAATCTTATTATTAGCACAGCCTAATTGCCTCAATGAAAAACAAATTCTTTCTGTTTTCTCATCATTAATAGATAAAAAATTACTACTAAACCAGGTTTTACCAAAATCAATCATATCAGTTATAACTTTTTCAGTCTCCTTAAAATCCTTACCCGAGTACAGAAAAGAGGTGTCGTCAGCGTATAACAATGTTTTACAAGGCATGGAGTTAGGAAGGTCATTAATAAAAATTATAAATAACAATGGTCCAAGAACGGACCCCTGCGGCACCCCAGCAAGGACTTCTCTGAATGAAGAAGCTTCGGAATCTAAAAGAACCATCTGCCTCCTTCCACAAAGGTAGGATCTAAAAAACTCTAATTCTTTATCTTTAATACCATAAAATTCCAATTTGTTCAGCAGAACATTGTGACAAACAGAATCAAAAGCCTTGCTGAGGTCCACAAGGGCCACGCTCAGGTACTCATTACACTCAAAACTGTCAAGAATATCAGACACTACAATCTCTACTGCTGAAGTTGTTGAACGGCCACTCCTAAATCCAAACTGGCTGTTACAAATAATATTATTGTCAGTTATGAATTCATTTAGCTGTAATTTGACACAAACTTCAATTATTTTAGAAAATATAGTTACTATTGATATCGGTCTATAGTTAGAGATACATGATCTATTACCTTTCTTGTACAGAGGTATCGTTTTTGACGGTTTTAAACAACGAGGAAAGTGAGATTGCAGGAAAACTAAGTTAATTAAAAATAACAAAGGTTGTAATATAAGAGGGGCCATTAACTTAACGATTTTGTTTGACAATCCATAAATATCTTCACTGCCGGAAGAACTTAAATTACTAATAATTTTCGTCAAGTCATAAACAGTTATTGGTTTCCAATGAAAACTGGAACATGGAGGATTAACATGTAAATACAAAGTTTAAATGTGTAAGTTTAAATACAAATGTTGTTATTATAAGTGTGAAAATGAGTATGTCCGAGGTTTTCCGATTGCCAGGGAAAACGGTTTTAACTATTATTCAGTGCTTTTTTTAATTTGGTGACGTAGTTATAAAGGTTAAGCTATAATGGTATTAAGCTGTGGTATACATATGCGTTCCGAAACGTGACCTCTGTTTATCCTTCAATCTAGTCAAATAATTTCAATGTCCATAAGAATAATATGGAAACTTTGACAACCCGGGTACAGAGCCTTACGATAAAATCGGTATCAGCAATTGATAATCATTTAATTTTTAAGTCAATAAGCGAGCGGAGCCCTAACAAATTTAGGAACGAGAATGGGCTTAAGTTTTACTCTGATTTATTTTAAAGCTAGGTTCCTAGCAAATTCCAGCTCAAAAGATCCAGTAATGGCCACAAGATTACCATAAATGTCCAGTAGAGCGGGGCCCTCCACGATTTTTTGAAAACATAGCCTTATTTCACATGAGGTTAATTACCAACATTTCAGGTTCAAACACAGTATTTATTGGCATTGTCGGTTTTTCCAGTGATCACTAAGTCAGTCAGTGATTGAGTGGAATATGGTAACTAGCTATTGATAGATATATAGATTTACAGACAAAATGTCTACTATATATGTTGTTTTCCTTGTAATAATCTTCACTCAATGCTTTTAATAAACATTACAACATCTGATAATTAAATTAACATTCTTAAATCATCATCTGATCCAATACAAATTGTTATTTCAGAAGTATAACATGGTATGTTTGAGAACCTGTGGGGCAGAGCCTTGAGAGAATTTCGCAAAACCCTGTCTTATTGCACATCTAGGGCATGAGATGAACCACCATGCCAAGTTTCAGCTTCATAGTCATTGGGGTTTTTGAGATAAGTAATTGTTTTAGTGCCGTGATTGTTGCGATAGTTACAATAATTATTACTGTAATAAATAATGTATAATGATAGTTGATACAGTCTGTTACTGTACCGAGTGCAAATAATTGGTTACATTGACAAAAATACTTAATATTGTATTAATATAAATGAAGAATATACTTATTATTTAGGCGATTACTTTTTAAACTTTAATTCTGTAGGTCTAAAAACTGCTGGTGTTATACAAATTTAATTTAATTCTTAAGGCAACAGATCTCTTTCCAACACTAAACAGGGAAGGATGTAAAATAAATTAACTATTTTGTTGTAAATTTCAATACTTGTTAAAAATTGTCACGGAGAAAAGCTTGTTATCCGAATTTGGGAACCCAAGGAGCAGACACACAGAAATAAATGTTGTCAATTATGACTCAAATTAAATTAAAGTTGTTTCTACACTGAAACATTATAACAATAATTTATTTTACTAGCAAATTTCCTCTATAGGGAAGAAGCTATTACTGTAGGTCTCATGGTAAGACTTAAGCCCGAGACCATTATAAATTTTCATTTTGAGGTCCCCAGATGCCAAAAACACCATTCGTTAAAATTTTTATTTTTGTATATATATGTGTGTGTGTGTGTCCGTAAGCACGATAACTCTCGTAAAAAAGGTCAGATTGTAATGAAATTTGGTACAAATGTGTAGAGTACCATTTGTTTGAACGAGTTTGAAAACCAGACAAATCAAATCACCCGAAGGGGGGTTTTTGGGGGGTTTTGTGCCCCAAAAATGTTTTTTTTTGGGGTTTTCACATTTAATTTTTATCTAAGTCAAATTTTAATTTTTACCATTGAATTCTGCATTAAAAAACAAACAATTTGGTATTTTGATCATTGCTTTACGTCAATTGGTTACTGAGATATTGAAAGTGCTAAACATAGTACGTTGTCTAATGTTATTCTTATGGAGAAAAAGAAAAATTGTATATCTCGCTTATTTATGAACATAAACTCACAACATTTTGTATATGGCTTCCTCTGGTTGTAGTTTATTGTTATTCTTGAAAGACATGGTTTTTAGGTGAGGTATTATTTATCACTGAAACTTTTCTTTTGGGCAATCTACTCACCTTATTAAATAAACTGGAAGATATCCGGTCTTGTCAGGAATGCACACAAAATACACATACAAAGTTGACATCACAAAACTTAAAAAATACACTATTTACAAATAACCGAATAGTTCAGCAGTCCGACGTTTCGCCACACCACGGTGTTAACGTGCAGCGTTATCAAGGATAACCCTAGCGTCACGGTCGCGCACCCGTTGCGATCGCCTTACCACGACTGACGTAGTTTATTGTTGTTTGCACAAAAAAAAAAATTTTTCACCTAAGGTTCCCATAGCAGCAAACCTAGGTACTTTGTCCCCATGTTATTCTTATAGAAAACGAGTTCGCACACAGCACGCTGGCGTGAGGGAAGTGAATTTCCACATAAAAACTTTTAAAACTTAAAATCAGTGTAAAAACATACATTTGTCCAATTTTTATTGAAATCTGAAAACATTGATTTTTTGGCTGTTCTGATACACCTGGTTTCATTTACTTGCAAAGCTGGGAATACAATTTTGTGCATTATAAGGTTAGAAGAAGGTCCAGACAGGCTTGAAAGTAGGCGTGAGGTTGCTGGGAATAATAAAAGTACTTTAACAAAGGAATAACAGGCTTTTCTAGTGTAAAACCCCCATAAGACAACGGACTGTGTTTAGCCGATACACATTTTCTTTAATAACTCGGTAAATATTTATGCTAGAATGACGAGATAGGGCTTAAAACTTTTTCCTCTCCAATCCCCATCTTTCTACATGCATTAATTTTACATATGGGGCTTTTCTGACCCTTTTTGGGCCCAAAAACTCAAAATTTGAAAGATTATTCCCCAAAAAATGGGTTTAGAGTTTTCCGATTGTTTTGCCCAACGAACTTGTCCAACAGATTATAGAAAGGAACGTCCCTACCAAATTTTAAGTAAATCGGACAAAAAATGCGACCGCTAGAGTGCATACACATATATATACACATATATATATATATATAACATTTTGAACGACCCCCCAAAACGTGTTCAGGGGGTCACGTTAGGAACTTCTATGGTGGTCCCGGGCTTAAGTTTCACCGTGCGGGTCATACTAATAGTTCACTTTCCAAAGGAAATTCACTAATAATTAAAATGTTATATATATCGCTTATTTATGAATGTAGATGTATGAATGTAGATTTATGTATATAGATGAAACTTGGTATATGACTTCACTAAATTGAGCTCTATTGATAATTGCATAAAAATCCATTTTTTTTGTGTTTCTTGTTAAAGCAAACCTGCGTACTTATCCCCAATGTTATTCTTATGGAGAATAATTAATAGTTTAATTGTCCTTGTTTGTGAATATATTTCTTATCAATCCTGTTAAGTGTTTTAATGTGTTATGTTATATATTCATTGGAAATTTGCTGAGTATGCAGGTTTGCTGCGACGGGGCTATATTTTTTACTATACTTCACTTTGATCCCAAATAATCATGCAAAATTATAATAATTAGAATTAGGCCTACTCCAAACATTTTGAGAGAGGACAATGTTAAATCATGACTTTTAAGATGATGGAGGTTACAAGTTACAAATTTGAGAAATAACTTCACTTTGGATCTTTTAAAAGAATATGTTTGTAAATTATTTGAGAAGGTTTCCAATAAAAAATATAAAAATACATACTGTAACATATATTTGTTATCCTATGATAAAGCCACCAATTTTTGATGTAGCCAGTAACAATTATTTAATACACATATATTTGAGTTCTTTAAAAATTGTTTTTACCAAACAGTTTCAATTAACTTATCGTAAATCTTAAATAAAACCGGAGATGTACATATGAAGAATCCTTCAAAGGGCTTTGTTGTTACTGTGAAAGAGAAGCTCACCTTGAATGTGTACAGAAACACAAAACAGTAAGAAAACACAAGCCCAATATTGTGGTTCATTTGGAAACTACCTAAAGGGGGAGAGAAGAGAAAAACTGTGTTTCTGTTCTTGAGAAATATTCAAAATGAACCGAAATATTGGACTAGTGTTTTGTATTTGTGTTTTTATTGTGGCCTACACACATCCACAAGCCAGCCGTAACCTTTTAGAGCCGTATAGATATATATATTTTTCTTCCATGATGTCTACGTTCTTACCTTTGTAAAATCCTTAAAATGATGGTCTCTCCCTGCGAAAAGCATGTTTTTTTATTTAATTCCCAATTAACAGAATACATAAAGATGGTAACTGACTGATATTAGTGTGTCTTCCGATACTGTGGACATCGAAGAAGAAATGTCTGGAAAATTCACTGGCGAGTTAGCCAGCAGAACGATTTAGCCTCTAGACAAATTGGCAATAAAACTCAGTCGGCGAGGGGAAGGGGCTAACAACAATTAACAGGCCCTATCAGTCTTGGTAATGGGAATCCTATTGATGCCCTTAATGATGCTAGTGTATTATTCCCAGACGAAGCAGTTAAGATCAAATGCCTTGAGAGAGACATTTAAAGTAACTCACAAGTCACAAGGAGGGTGGGCTTACAAACATTAAACTATGTTATTTGCATATATGACGATTAGTTATTATGAGAAGATTGAAAACATATTGAAAAATTCAAGAGGTTTTAGGAAATACGTAGAAGTTTTAGCCACCTTCCATATTTTCTGTACGGTTTAATATATAACAAAGAGAAAATTCCTTTCTAGTATAAATTGCAGTTACTGTTTTCTCTCAGGGGCATGTTTGGAAATATTAAACAATAATTTTGTGAGAAATATTTATATATGATCGAAAGGGAGGGATACATCATTCTTTGATATCAAGGAAAAAATAACCGAATATTATCTTTTCACTTTGTAAATAAGACAAACTTTCCTAATTTAACACTGATTCACAATAAGCAATTCTATGTTTTGTATATTTGGACAACATGACTTTGTATTACGTCTTTTAGATAACTTAAATAGGGCACTTGGTAAAATAACAAACAAAAATGTAAAACAGAGGAAAAGTATAAAAAAAAATATAGTTAAAATTATGTTATGTCGACCAACAACTCAAGTGATTAGTTTGTCAGTAAAAAATATCGACAAAAAACCAGATCTTAAATAACGAGATTTGAATCCTTTTACTTCGTGTCACATAAACTAGTGGTTAAAGCATTTAATAACGTTCCAGACTGTTATACCATGTCCAAACAAATCTCACTGGATTATTAAATGTATCAAGAAAATATTTCTGTTTACTTCTTATCCCATTTGCACGCTACACTAATAGACAAATCATATGAAGATTATGCTAATTCGGAGGAAGTAATCAGATAGTGGGAGGGGAGGTCACAGAAGCATCAGCGTGTAAATAAAACAGCTCGGCCGCTGGGGAAATAAACACACCTTCTCATTTAGGCTCCACTCGCGCTCTCGCATTTTAGAGTTTTCTATTCCTGTCTGGCTGGTCCTTGAAAAACTTATAAATCCCTTTGATAAACCAAACACATTCTTTTTCGTCAACAAATACCAGATACAGGCGATACGACAGAAAGGGTATGGAAGGCTATATTGAACCCTGTAGGGTGAGTAGGTTATGTATTCAATTTAATTCTTTATTGAGACCAGGAACAATAGAATATTGCATTGGTTTTTTAAATACATATAGTTCACAAAAATAAAATTGTCTATAAATTGTCCTTACAAATTCACTTAAAAATATCATTAAACTGTATGTAATAAACAAACTTGTATGTAATAAACAAACTTGTTGAAATACTTAATCCAAAATACACAAAACAAAATTATAGTCCTTGCAAAATAATTGATTTATGCACATAGTTCAACCCAACTGAATTCTGATAGTGGGCCTCTCAAAAAGCTATGCACACTATAAAAGGCTCTTCCCACTGATATTTTCCTTAGGGTATTCTTAAACTTGTTTGAATCACTTTATGACTTTAGTGAAGATGGCAAATGATTAAATAACTGAATGGACAAGTAAAGAGGTTACCTTTTAAAAGATGTGGAACAGTGTTTTGGAATGTTCATTTTAGCGAATTTCCCCTATAGCGAAGAAGCTATTACCGTAGGTCTCATGGTAAGACTTAAGCCCGAGACCATGATAACTTTTTATTTTGAGGTCCCCAGATGACAAAAACACCATTCGTTCAAATTTTTATATATGTATATATATATATATGTGTCCGTAATCACGATAACTCTCGTAAAAAAGGTCCAACCTTAATGAAATTTGGTACAAATGTGTAAAGTACCATTTATTTGAACGAGTTCGAAAACCAGATGAATCACACCATCCGGAGGGGGGTTTTTGGGGGGTTTTGTACCCCAAAAATGTGTTTTTTGGGGTTTTCACATGTAGTTTCAATTTATATCAAATTTTAATTTATACCATTGAATTCAGCTTAAAAAAACAAACAATTTGGTATTTTGAATATTGCTCTACGTCAATTGGTTACCGAGATATTGAAAGTGCTAAACACAGTACGTTGTCTAATGTTACTCTTATGGAGAAAAAGAAAAATTGTATATCTCGCTTATTTATGAACATAAACTGGCGAAATTTGGTATAAGGCTTGATCTGGTTGTGGTTTATTGTTGTTTGCACAAAAAAACAATTTTTCGCCTATGGTTCCTGTAGCAGCAAACCTAGGTACTTGGTCCCCATGTTATTCTTATGGAAAATACTTAAAATGTTATATATCGCTTATTTATGAATGTATATGGATGAAACTTGGTATTAGCGAATTTCCCCTATAGGGAAGAAGCTATTACCGTAGTCGGCATGGTAAGACCTAGGCCCGGGACCATGATAACTTTTCGTTTTGAGGTCCCCAGACCCCAAAAACACCATTCGTTCGAAACTGTATATATATATATATATATATATATATATATACTGTATATATATATATATATATATGTGTCCGTGAGCACGATAACTCTCGTAAAAATTATCCGATTTTGATGAAATTTGGTATAAACGTGTAAAGCAACATTTATGACTTTAAGTTCGAAAACCAGCCAGATCGCTCTATCTGAAGGGGTATTTTGGGGGGGTTTGGTACCCCAAAAATGGGTTTTTTGAATTTTTTACATATAATTTTGGAAATAATCAAATTTTAGATTTTACCATTGGATTCAGCTTAAAATACACACAATTTGGTATTTTGATCATTTCTCTACGTCAATTGGCTACCGAGATATTGAAAGTGCTAAACACAGTACGTTGTCTAATGTTATTCTTATGGAGGAAAAAAAAAATTTTATATCTCGCTTATTTATGAGCGTATACTGACGAAACTTGGTATACGGCTTCATCTGGTTGTGGACGATTGATATTTGCTCAAAAAAACAATTTTTTACCAAAGGCTCCCGTAGCAGCAAACCTGCGTACTCAGCCCCATGTTATTCTTATGGAGAATAACTAACGTGTTATCTCCCTTAATTATGAAAATAAATTAATGAAATTTGGTATGTGGCTTTACCTAAATGAGTTATATTGATATTTGTATTAAACCCCATTTTTTGTGTTCCTTCCTTCAGCAAACCTGCATACTCAGCCGCCATGTTATTCTTATGGAGAATAATTAAAATGTCATAAATCGTTTATTTATGAATGTATATTGATGAAACTTGGTATGTGGCTTTATGTGGTATTAAGATACATATATATGCATTGGAAATTCGCTGAGTACGCAGGTTTGCTGCTACGGGGGTATGTTACTTCACTAAGATGAGTTATATTGATATTTGCATAAAAACCCATTATTTTGTGTGCCTTGTTGCAGCAAACCTGCGTACTCATCCCCAATGTTATTCTTATGGAGAATAATTAATATTTTAAATATCGCTTGTTTGTGAATACATTTCTTATGAATCCTGTTAAGTGTTTTAATGTGTTATGTTATATATTCATTGGAAATTCACTGAGTATGCAGGTTTGCTGCGACGGGGGTATTGTATTTATTTCTTGTATTATATTTATGTAACAGAAAACACTTTTGAGAAGCATGAACATTTTGTTTGAGAAAAACTAAGGTCTTCAATATATAAATTGAAAGAAAGGTAAGAATGTTGTTGTCTATGAAATATTGTGTTCATGATTCGTGCTTTGTTAACTTAAAAATAACCCTGATCGCGCTTTCCTGCAGTTAAAAAAGAGAGATAGTCCTACAACACTCAGCGAAACACACGCCAAACAGACACGCCTCGCCATAAGATATACATGAGTAGATAACTCCATAATAGGCCATCAGAAAAACTTTGACTCCAACAAATTGGGACAAATTCCATAGAACATAAATGCCCTTGCTGACATCCTTGCTCACCTTGTCGATTTGGACATGAAAGATAAGTTATCAACCCAAGAAATTTGGTTTCATTAGAAGAATTTACAACTTCATCCCCAATAAAAATGCTTCGTGGGAAATTGTATTTCCTTTTGCCAAGAGAGAACTCCACCAAACTTGTTTTTGAAACACTACTACAAAGTGCATTCCCTTCATCCAACTCAAAATTCCTTTACCCCCCAAGAAGCACTGCAACTCCAGATCCTCTCTTTTAACGTGGGACAAAGCCATGAACGTGTCATCTGCATATAAAAAAGCATTTGCACTATTCAAATAAACAGGAGCATCATTTATAAATAGCAAAAACAAGATGGGGCCCAACACAGATCCCTGCGACACTCCCTGATCTATGACAGAAACACAGGAGCGGGCAGAATGGCTGATACCTCTGAGGTCAGTAAAAGTATTGGGTTTATACTACTAGAGGGGACACGCAATGCAAATGAATGTTAGAGACTTGTTGACGTAGTTTCGTCCTCCGCCGCCAGAGATCGTTGCGGTTCTGTTCATCACACTTGTTAGGAATGTTTTCGTAGATATTTTTAAATGTTTAAATAAACCTGTTTTTGTGATGGTCATCAAAGTGATATTTTGTTTACACAGGTCGGGTATGGCGGACAAGTTAACTCGACCTTACGACGCCGCAGATCGCAGCACTGCGGTTACTAACTTTGGCTCACATAAGGTGTCCCCTCTAGGTAAAAGTCACCTCTTCCATTTGACGCCTTCCCACAAGGTAAGACTCAAACTATTTAAGGGCAACACCTGCTCTTACTCCCATATCAGCCATTTTTTGCAACAGTCGTGAATGGTATAGGATACAAATTATATTAGGAGCTCTTATTGAAGATGCCAGACCTTTATTTATTGAGAATATATCGTGAATGTGGCCCAAATCTTTGAAATGGACATAATTTAAAATGTTACAAATGTAACCAAAACTGAAGATAAGTATGGTTTACTGATCACTTGATCTTACAAAAATATTCAAACAACTAACGAAGGAGTTCCGTTAAAAAAATTGCCTCTGGTACAACGATTATTAAGAAAATAGGTATCTAAAATTGAATTTGTTTAATACATTTATGTTTTACTACACTTTTAACGATCTTTACTGAAACATTTATGATTGGTTTGTTGTATTAAAAAATATGAATTGTAATTTTAAGGAGTCATCTTAACATTTCAAAAATCTACACAAATAAACCTTTCCCTTGAGGGTTGTTAGGTAATTTGGTATTAACCCATTTAAAACATTTATTTATAAAACAAACAACAATAAGAAACATATTCTACTGTATCGAAATAAAAATATAATGACCTCCCGCTCTCACCTCAGTCACTGTTTGGTTTGTTTGGTGCAAAGAAAAGGGTTTTCTGTACGGTCTGTACAAACGTATGAAAAAACAATACTACAAAGACAACGCAATATAAATATTACATCTAATTTGATATTAGTATCAAGTTTCATATAACATAAATACATTTGCTTGAATTTGTGCAACATGATCCACTAGCCTAAGTTAATCGGAGATTTAAATGATGAAGTTAACAGGATAGGTGCAGGTAGTTCATCAGTCTCTGTAGTTATTGTATACTAGCCGATACCCGTGCTTCACACAGCTGATAAAAATTCCTGCTGCAACTACATCTGTTCAAGTAATTATCTGATCCATTAAACCCCATCCGAATAACATTATAAATTTAAGGGCCACTGGGGCGGACCCCTAAGGGATTGTCAAGATCGGAATAAGCATATGTAGCCCAAATTAATTATCTACCTACATGCACATTTTCAGCTCGATAGGTTCAGTAGTTTTTGTGTTAAAGCAAAACACACAAGTCGACATACAGACAGATACCACGTTTCTTTTGTAAATGACTAGCTGTTGCCCATAGGCTTCACTCTGCAAATGATTTATAAAATCTATGACAGTGTGTGTGATGCATTTTGTGGTTAGCCCGTGGAACTACTACAAATTAAGATCAGCTGATTGTATTTTCATCAGTTCAAACTAAAATTAATACCCATAAGGAATACATAGGAACCTTCTCGGGGTCTCTGGCGGAGCTCTAAGGCCAGATCAGGATGAAAACAGTTTTTTTCCCTATTTTATGCCTAAAGAATCAGTGTACAAAATTTCAACTCTCTAGATAAATGGGAAGTAGGAGAATTAGTGATGAGTGAGTGAGAGAGTGAGTGAGTGAGTGAGTGAGTGAGTGAGTGATTGAGTGAGTGAGTGAGTCAGTTAGTGAGTGAGGGCTTTGCCTTTTATAGGTATAGATGTTGATTTTGTCCGAACATCTTCCCACGGTCTGGGAGAACACCTCGAAGCGATGTTTATGTCTTCTACCGAAGTTTCAGAGACGTTGCAGGCCTCCATCTTCATGCAGGCCTCCATCTTCATGCAGGCCTCCATCTTCATGCAGGCCTCCATCTTCAGGGCAACGACTCAAGTAGTTGTACACGAAACTGTAACTAGTTGTATTCGTTCGAAACTGTATATATATATATATATATATATATATATATATATGTGTGTCCGTGGGTGTGATAACTCTCGTAAAAAAGCTCCGATTTTGATGAAATTTGGTACAAACGTGTAAAGCAATATTTATGACTTTTAGTTCGAAAACCAGACAGATCGACCTATCTGAAGGGGTATTTTGGGGGGGTTTTGTACCCCAAAAATGGATTTTTTGAGTTTCTACATATAATTTTGGATATAGTCAAATTTTAGTTTTTACCATTTGATTCAGCTTAAAAAAAACACAATTTGGTATTTTGATCATATATATATATATATATATATATATATATATATATATATATATATGTGTGTGTGTGTGTGTGTGTGTGTGTGTGTGTGTGTCCGTGAGCACGATAACTCTCGTAAAAATTATATATATATATATATATATATATATATACAGTTTTGAACGAATGGTGTTTTTGGGGTCTGTGGACCTCGAAACGAAAAGTTATCATGGTCCCGGGCCTAGGTCTTACTATGCCGACTACGGTAATAGCTTCTTTCCTATAGGGGAAATTCGCTAAAAGTATTGTTTGTAAATAACAGAAATGTAAACACTGTATATTACTTACTTTGTAAACATAACCTCAAAAATACAACTTTATAGTTACAATTTTCAACGATCAAAAGTCTAATTCCGCATTATGATAAAAAACGTTGTTCATCACTTGGAGCAAAAGTGTCTTTTTGGCCCTAGTGATGAAAACTACTATTCTTGCTTTGGCCCGAATAGCAGGGGTAGACAAGACACAAGAAAGAGCCAATAATTTAAATTTCTCCTAATCCTTTAAAAATTACCGATAACAATCAAGTGCGGTATTTAATTTTGTTTGCGTTAACAGGGAGTGATATAAAACGTACTCTTGTGTATAATTCTTCGATAAATCAAATTGTGATAGACAAAGGGGTAAGAACTCGTCCAACAATATAATATATCCAGCGAGCCTGTTGCTGGAAACGTGGAAAACGAGCAAACTATTGCATCTGTGCAGTGTTTCCACTTTCGCCGTGAGATTTTCCCTTTACCTAAACGAAATTTTCCCTTTTTTTCCCTCACCACTCATACAAATTTCCCTCTTTTTTCCCTCATTGTTCATGGTTCTCACATTATTTATTTCAGCACTTCTTATAACTTGAGCTTTCGTCTGGGATACAAATAAAGGGTATCAGGGAATTAACACATACTTTCTCCCTTTTAGCCCAACTTTAATGAATAAATTACTTTTTATTTACTGAATGTAGAATACAAAGTGCGGTCAAATGTACAGGTAATCTTATAAACAAGTTGTTTAAAAAATATCCACCAAAATCCCTGTTTAGGAGGCACTACAGAATCCATCGCTACACACGTGGTTTTTAAGAGGGGACATACACCCTACTCCCCCACAACAGGGTTATTATAAGGGGCAACATATTTCGATTTCCTCTGTTTTTCAATGCTAACTTGACAAGCATATCAAGTTTGAACGAAATTGATCAATAAATAAGAGAGAAATAGTAATTTTTGTATTCCCCATAAGAATAACATTAGACAACGTACTGCGTTTACCGCAAAATGAAAATCTAAATTTTCTCCGCAACCAGTAATAGTAGAATAATAATTCAAAATACTAAATTATTTAGTTTTTTAAGTTCTTTTTAATGGTGAATAGTAATATCATATTTTTTATATTTTTTATAAAATATCAAAAAACTGAATTTTTGATATTTTAAGCCTTGTAATTTCTGAACTCGAATTTTTACAGTAATGCGGGTGGTGTCATTTTGTTTGAAAACTAAAGTTCTACAAACGACTAAAGTTTAATCAAAATCGTTTGAGCCGTTTTTGGGAAATCTTAATTTTTTTGTTTTTTGGCGGTTTTGGGGGGATAATTAGCCTTAAAAGTAAAAAATTCAAAAAAATTCAAAAATCGCCTGGAGATATCGTGGATTAGTACCTACATACCAAATTTCATAAAAACAGACCATAGGTTAGGGCTCTAGCTCTGTACACATTCATACAGAGAGACAGACACACAGACATCACGTAAAAACCAATTTTTTGGGTTCAGGGAGTACCTAAACGAATATTTCCACTAACAACTCAAATTCGAAAATTTTTACGAAAACAATACTTTCTCCATATACTGTTTATAAGGGGAGAAAGTAAAAATTGAAGCCTACAAGCTGACAGCCTTTTTCCTCAGGTAACCAATCAATTCCTCCCTTCAAAAGTTATATGTTTTCCAGCTGACAAACAAAACTTTTGACAGATGATTCGAATGTGTGGTTACCATGTTGGTTGTCATGACAGCAGAGGGGAAAATGGTGGTCAACCATAATGTAGGCTTTACTTTTTTACATCAGGCAAGAGCTCTACATATATTAACCTTGTTGTTTAAAGGTTACCTATTTCTTTGGGCAGGAATACCTTATCAGCTGAACTTAAGGCATAATTGCGGTATTGGAAGCGAATTATGTTAGTAAAACAGTTAATGCTAAACGTAAAATATAAAAGTACCAAAAGGCGAATAGCAAGATGTTAGACACCATTGTACAGAGTACAGTTAAAAAAGGACATGTAATACTTCAAGCGTAATATGTAAGCTGTAGGTTAAGTTATCATTTACAAAAATATGAGAGCAATATTAGGAAGATTACCTATGTTATTTATCAGGTTAAAGTTTGTAAACGTTAGCAGTTTATTTAAGTCAATTTGGCAATTGAATACAGTAATAAATGTATCATTATAAATATATGTAGTTCTTATTTGATGACCTGTTGCTTTACTTTTCCCAACTTTAGTAATTATTTTAACTTTTCCCATAATTTCCCTCAAACCCCGTTTTCCCTTTGAGTTTCCCTCTTGGGGCTAATTTTCCCTCGAAAGGGAAAATTTCCCTCAAAGTGGAAACACTGCATCTGTGTGCTGTGTCTGATTAATAGTTCGAAGTGACTACGTACACGTCCAATGTAAAGACAAATTCACATCGCTACCGCTTAGGTTAGGTTACGTTACGTTTCGTTAGGTTAGGTTAGATTAGGTTAGGTTACGTTAGGATAGGTTAGGAGGTTTTCTGGCTCTCAATCAGTTTTAAAAATCACAGTAAAAGTAAGTACGGTGCATAATTTGGAACGGACGTGAACAGTAGCGGCTCACGTCGAACGTGTACGTAGCCTCTGCCTTAATAGTTTTGTCTTGAACGTTCACGCTCGCCCTCATAAAACATAACAGAGATTGGGTTGTCATTTCAGTAGTTTTCGGTTTGTATTCAGCTAACAACATGCACTCTTCTGTTATCCTGTGTTTTACTATTGACAGCTGTTTTAGTATGTAATTAATATAAATTATTATCCTCCATGTTTATGTTTTGGACAAAAACCAAACTTTAAGGACTACCCGTGCCCTTGAAATAAAAAATATCGAAAATTAAATACCTTATTGCAAAACTATGAACTGAGATGTATTTTTTGACACTTCAAACATTAAAATTGGTCAAAAAATAAGGGAGGAGTTGCGTAGACAAAAAACGCTTCACGTTTTATATAAAAGTATATAAGGATTTTAAATGTTTTCGGTTTTTTGAATTAAGTATAAATATGTTATTATTTTGAGAAGATGGAATGTGAAGGATAAAACATAAGAAATAAATAAGTTAGGTATACCTATCTCTGAAGGACCGGACGTTGTAGCTAACACCAAAAAAATACTATTGAGGTGGGCTGGCCACATGATGCAATAATAAAGCGAATCGAGTTTGAACAAAAACTGATGGAACCACTTGGACGCCAAAAGAAGAGGAGACCAACTAATTGCAGACATGAACAAGGTAATGGTCTCTGAAGAGGACGACTAAGATCGGAATAAGGGGGGGGGGGGTGTAGATAACTGTCAAGGCCAAATACCACCTTGGATAACAATGGTCATGGGAGTAAGTAAAGAAGAATACGTATATAATAAATATAAGAAACTAGCTGATGTACCCGTTCTTCGCACGGGTTAGAAAGGTTGAGATGTTGATACGGCTGTTGATGCTTCTGCTCTTGAAGGTGTCAAATGGAAGTTTCCACAGCTGTTCGTATTACAGTTTCTAAATGTTTACTTTCTTGTGAAATGTAAACATTGAAACTTAGGATGTTCACGGGGCGTAGCCCGAGGGGATATTAAGGAAGTGAATAGGCCTATTCGCACGGGTTCAAGATCTACCTATGTGTAAAGTTTCAGCCCAGTCGGTTTAGAAGATTTTGCGTTTACCCGGAACATCAGACACACACATCCACACACAAACGCGCGCACACACACACACACGCACACTCAGACAGACAGAAACCACCTCTTCTTTATGACATTATAGAAGACTAGCTGTGCACCCGTCCTTCGCACGGGTTGAATATAAATGGTAGATTAACTAAATCAAATAACAATCCACATTATTTTACTATATTAAAATTACATTTTACATGTTTAATGTACAATTCAATCAAAGTTAACGAGATATACTGGCAGATAGTTCGGGTCCTGTTGCTAAGTCAAGGAGCTCTTCGGGTAGTAAACGGCGTGTGGTTTGCGACTCAAATCGGTACACGTAACACTTTGGATTCGCTTTTAGAAATAAAAGAACTCAAGAACATCAAACAGAATTTCGGTGAGGGGGGGGAGCAAAATATAAAATTGAGGGTGGGGCAAAAATAAAAATCGGGGGGAGCAAAAATATAAAATGGAGGGGGACAACATAAAATAAAAATATAAAATTGAAGAGGGGGGAGCAAAATATGAAATTGGGGTGGGGAAAAATAAAAATGGGGGAGCAAATATATAAAATTGGAGTGAGGGCAAAAATATAATACCACCGTCACAGCAAACCTGCGTCCTCGGCGAATTTCCAATGCATATATGTGTGTCTCACTACTACATAGAGCTACTTACCAAGTTTCACAAAAATCCATTTATAAATAAGTGATATATAGCATTTTATTTATTCTCCATAAGAATAACATTAGAGCTGAGTACGCAGGTTTGCTGCAACGAGGAAGATAAAAATGTGTAGGGCCTATTTTTGCAATTATCAGTATAACTCAACCAGGTGAAGCTACATACCAAGTTTTATTAATTTAGGTTCATAACTAAGGGAGATATAAAACTTGACTTATTCTCCATATGAATAAGATGGGGCCGAGTATGCAGGTTTGCTGCAACGGGGATAATCAACAAAAAATCAATTTAGTGTGCAAATATCAATATACCAGTACTACGCGAAGCCACATACCAAGTTTCATCAATATACATTCATAAATAATCGAGATATAAAATTTGATTTATTCTCCATAAGGATAACATTGGACAACGTACTGTGTTTAGCACTTTGAATATCTCTGCAACGATTGGACGTAGAACAACACTTAAAACACTAAAATGATTGTTTTGTAGAGCTAAACTGATTGGTATCAGCAAATGTCAAGTTTTCAGTAAAATTATCTGAGGAAAATCCAAAAACCTTTTTCCCGTAAGATTAACATGGACAATTTTATGGACGCGTTTTTTGACTTTTCTCTTCAACCACTAGTAGTCTAGGCAGTGATTTAAAACCGGAAATGGCATAGTGGTTAGAGCGCGTTATTCCGGAAAGAGTAAGAAGAAAATTATCCCGCCAAATTTGCGCGCCAAAAAAAAAATTGGCGCAAAACCTAACCTCACTTTCTTCCCTCCAAAGTGTTACCAACTTAGCAGAGCTAATGTACCATACATAATTATATGTATCATACATAATTATATGTACCATATATAATACTACAGTGTATAATCATATATATATGTACCATAATAGTGTATAATATACCATCACCAGAAAGGTAAGTGGCTATCTAACCTCACTTAGCCAGTGTTGCCACTCTAAACGCTACCTACAAAACCTAAATCAGTTACGAAAAATTATTATATGTATATATATATATATATATATATTATGTCAAACTATCTAAAATTATTATATGTATATATTACGTCACGCTACGATGTGTTACCAACCTATGGCAATGTATATTTCGCAAGAAAGTGCCACTAACCCAATATATAAAACTATTACATGTATATATCACAAGAAAGTGTTGCCAAAAAACTCAAAAATCGCTAATATCTCGAAAACGGTAAGTCCTAGGGTCATTCTGACCCCAGAAAACTGCCTACTACGTAGTGTAGGCACTCCAGGGGGGTATCTACCCATATGAAAAGTCTTAACCAAAATGTTGCGGGTTGCATCTCAAAAAATGAAGGGGCAAATTTTCAAAATTAAATATCTCAAGAACGGCTTGGCCGATTTTCACGAAACTTGGCATGTATGTACCTGTTAACCTCCGCTACATATTACAAAAACCTAAACTCTGTACTGCAGACAGTATCAAAATAATTGAAGGAGTCATTCTTTAAAAATCAATATCTTAAGAACGGGTGGGACGATATAATTGAAACTTGACATGTGGATACTTGTTAACATCCTCTAACCTTCAATTTTGTTGGAGGGTAGAAGAGGGTTGTTTAGGGGATGATGGAGGGTGTAAAACTTTAAAATTTAATATATTGAGAACGGCTTGGCCGATTCTAATGAAACTTGGTATATAGGTACCTGTTAACCGCCGCTACTATTTAAAAAAAAACTTAAACCCTGTACTGCGGGAAGTATCAAAACAATTGAAGGAGCTATATTTTAAAAATCAATATCCCAAGAACGGCTTGGCCGATTTTAATGAAATTTGGTATGTATGTACCTGTTAACATCCTTTACATCTTACAAAAAACTTAACCTCTGTACTGCGGGCAAGTATCAAAATAATTGAAGGGGTACTAATAAATACCTTAAATCTCGCAGCATAATCGGGGGGAACGCGGTGGTCTAGTGGTTAGCGCCTTGGACTACGGTTCAGGAGGTCCCGGGTTCGATTCCCTCTTTAGGTTCTTCATCAAAGGTATTGTAAAAGTCGGGTCTTGCCCTTCCTTTACCTACTGGAATGTTTATCCGTGCTACATCTACTCTAAACGTGTCACTGCTGGTAATTGATTCAGCGTTGCTTTGAATTATGCCCCCAAAAATCTCCCAAAGGACATTGCAGGGAACATAGCATGATCTAGGCTAAGTAGGGTATACTCCCACAGGGGTAATTTTTTAAAACTACAAACTAAGCTGTAGTAGAACAAAGAAAAATACAACCCAGAATAAATCCGAGAGGAGTGGTGGCGATTATATAGCCAGGCAGTGTCTATGGTACCATTACTCTGTGTCTTGAACATATATGTAGTGCATTTCTAAACAAACATCAGCTTTTAAGTATTGAGCCCAAACCTACAGTGAAAGACAGTGGTGACCTACAGTGGACCACAGCGCCTATATTACTTCACTTTAGAGGTGTTTACTGTTTCATTGTATAAAATATACCATGCCAGATACTCTCCCAGATCCTAAAGCGTTTAACCTGGTTTTACACTGCGATGCTTGCGGGGTCATCACAACACCATCTTGGAGAGATTGTCGCTGTTAAGGTAAGATATTTATCTATATTATTAGTTAGAGGTTTCTACCTCCCCTGGGGAATCATTTACCTTTGTCGGAGACTTCTAAAAGTGTTAAGCTTCCGCTGGACAGTATCGCTTGGGAGGTAAGACAACATACCTCACCAAATAAACTGAAAGTAAACATAATAAGGAAAGTCTTATAATGCCAAAAACCTGAAGACGGTGGATTTTTAGAGTTAGAATTACTGTGGTGTGACGATTGGTCAATCACCAACTCCCTTCAACACACAAACTCTGCTCATCCTGAACCATTCAAGCTCACTTCATGATGAACACTGTGCCTAGCCTCACAGAACCTTGCCTTAAGCATTATTGTTTGAAATTTAAACTCCTACACGAAATTAAAAACTTAAACGTACCATATTTGAACACAGAACCAACTGTTACTCAATACATCACAGTGGGTATAAACTTGGGCTCAGAAAACGATATTGTTTTGATTGGTTTTTGGTAAGTACGGTAAGGTAGTAAATGATATTTGTTTTATTTAATAATTACTATTTCTCTTAATACTGTTTCTTTGTTGTGCAGATATACATGCCCCAAGGTGAATTTTACGACATCGAAGCCCATGAAGTCAGCTTCTGGGAGCCACTCGGGTATTCCACCAGCCCGCCAGACCATCCACGGACCCTGTACTGTAGGTGTGGAAGACCAACAACTGCTGGACCGTTGACCACCTGCTCTTGTGTGTGAGTACAACTATTTACTTATTTATATGCCTATAATATTTTAAATGTCCCGGTCAAGTCCCCTCCCTAGTTATCACGCGGAAGCGGTTACAATTATAACGCGCTGCTCGCCTCTCGCGTCAGTTAAAGTCATGCAGCCTGTGTATGAGTGGTGTGATTCCTGCAGCAAGCAAACTTACTGCGTGATGGTGAGGAGGAGCTGGAATGGATTCCTGTATGCGTTATGCTGTGTATGTGCAACGTTACCATCCGAGCAGTGGGATTATCGTAACCCACCGAGGTTTTGTAGTCATTACTACCCGTAAGTAATATTCATTTTAACTAATCTAGACTTGTAAAGTTTAAAGTTTCAAAACATATCAAATAATCCTTATTCATAAATGCACATGGTGTACAATCAAATAGTGCACTATAACCTATTAGCTTAAAGTATTAATGGCGTTCAAGGTTAGGTCTAAAACTCATCAACTGAGTAAATCACTTTTCCAGTACAATTTTAAATGCGTCATCGATTTTCCCATAATTTAAAATATTTAGTATCATTTTAAAGAATTTTCGGCTGTCGGTCTTTTGTGAAGTTTCAGAATTTGACCAAGATTTTTTTTCGATCCATAAACCATACTGTATGTAAGAATAAATGTAAGCAAAATAAATTGTTCTTAAAGTTGATGTTTCACACTGTAAATATATATTCCAACATGCTCATCCCATTGCAATATTCAATTAATAACGTTCCTAAATATTTGCTTCAAAACACGGGTGTTTGGTGTTAATGTGGATACTTGTTTTAAATAAAATAAAATAAATCCATTTTGTACACTTTGGTATATATATATATATATATTCTTGAAAAATAAAAAGTGAACTGAACTCTAAATATTTATAAAATAAAACACATAATTAGTTGGGACCCAAGGTGGGTCCCAACTCAATTACCATGATTCTAAGTGTTGGACCCTCAGGGCCCACTGAATATGAATGTAAACTGATGCAAAAGAGACAGGTCTTCAGCTGCATGAATGAACAACACTTGTTTTCTTCTTTAGCTGTTTAGTATGGTTAGGGTCTGTAAATAAGATGTTGAGGAATATTTGAACTTTATATCTGTGTTAGCAGGACCAATTTGTAGTATACATTGAACTGTTTAGAAACCTCTGTTACAGTAACTAGAAAAGACTTGTACACACTAGCAGACAAGAAAGGCTATACCCCAACTCCAAGGGTGAACGAACCGTTCACCCCTTTGATAACATTATAGTTGAATTAGTTAGTAGTTGGGACATGTTTTGTAAACATGATTCTAAGTGTTAGATTCAGCTACATGCCAAGCCCTCTGTTTTTTAATTTAAATTAATGCAGAAAGGAAAGGTGACAGTAGGGTACTTCGTAAAGTTAAACAAATATAGAGTTGTATTTTTGTTGTAGTTAGTTGTTTGACAAACTCTGTTACGATATAGGAACAAATAGAATCAATGAATAATTTTACTGCATTCACTAGTCAAATATTGTTACCAACACCAACATTGGGGAGTTGACCACAAATGATACACCATGGGTACACATTAAAAGACAACAAACATAAAATGCATTCTTTAGAAGGACAGAAATTATACAGTATTTCGCTCTGAGTCTTTAATCTTGGTTGGTTATTTGTGTTTAAGTTCGGTAAAACGGCGGGTCTGTTGTATTTCTACGCTGTAACTTCTCCGTCAAATACTTCAAATTCCGCTTGAAGGTGTTTTTAAGGGGCAGTGCCATAAAATGACCGAAACTCTTAAATCCCTCGGCCAAAGGTTTCCAGGCCCGTTAAACTGTTTGCCGGGGACCGTGTGGTACTTTGACCATGTAATTTCTCGGTCAGTTATGTCCAAGTCTGCTGAAGTTACTTTACCGGGGGTTACATTTAATTTGACCGAAACCTCTTAAATTTCTCGGCCAATAACTCCGGTAAAGCTATTCCCAACGCAGCAGCCAGTGCGTTTTAAAATTCCCTTGTCAAGTCCCCCTCCCTAGTTATCTCGCGCTGTTGGTGCTGCTCGCGCCAGTCAGTCGTCATGCCACTTAACAAGTGCGAAGACTGTGATAAGGTAGCGCATTGCGTTATCATGGTGTTTTTGAGGCAAGGGGCTTTGCCCTTTGCTGTTACTGCCAGCATCTCTCACTGCAGGAGCTGCATGAGAGGCCTCCACGCCTCCTCTTCTGTGATCATGTCGAGCTGTAAGTACGCAGAGTAACATCTTAACTTTATCGGCCTAGTATTTCCAAGTCCCTCTAGTAAGTTTTCATAAAAGTATAATTAGTCAGGGGGCTAGGCGGGAACCTGTCAAAGTTTTAAGCCATTTATGCCTAATTCCCCCCGGTATTACAATTTCTCGGTCAGTATTTTATCATGCGGAAGTGGTTGCGATTAGCTCGCGCTGCTGGCACTGCTCGGCGTCAGTCGTAGCTATGGAGCCCTGGTGTATCGAGTTCCCGGTGCTTTCGTCTCGTCTCATGCCTTTGTGGGTGCATGGTATTTGTGATCGGGGGCACTTGGTACAAGCGACCCCGATTATAGATATCATGTACCACTACTGCATATACCCGAGGCTTCACGCGTGGCTGAAACATGAGTGGCATATCTTGTATACATGTCACTCATGTACGTCTAGTCAAATCACAAATTCAAGTAAGTACACTTTTACGTTACTTAACCGCAACATCCGCAACAAGTCTTTGTCAGCAAACTTGCCGTTACCTGTTAAAATACTGTTCTGTGATTGGCCGGAATAAGCTCGCACTCCATTGGCTGTAATTATGCGTACTGCACTCTGATTGGTCCAGACGTTTCCCCACCACAATACCTGCTCTCCTGTTGCGCCTTTCCTCTCTCTTTGCTCTCAGTTTTCGTTGCGAACTGACGACTCCCTGCTTTGCTCTTTGCGTAACTATGAATCAACCGAAATCACTTTTTGAACTTTGCGAAAAACAAATCTGGGATCGTACCCAGTGTATCAATGAACTAATTTGCCTAAACATGCCCCCAGTAATTTTGGAAAAGTTTGTAGAAACCCATTGGCGTAACCACTATGCCATAAGTCAAGAGTATAGTAAAAGATTCTATGTAGGTCGCTCGGCATACTGTAATTGTCTATATTGGGGTACATTCTTACGTAGATCACTTAATTACTTTATAGAGATGATTTATAGTCAATGTCCTTATGTTACTTTATGCTCTAGAATCAACATTGGCTTTGAAGAGCTGGTACCTCTTAAAGTACCAGACTATGTAAATACACCCTTGTATATAAAATATAAATGTAAATGTAATAATCCCCACTGTATGAATGAGCACGAACGAATGATGGTCACTGGCGCGGGTAACGAAAAGCCCCGTAAACCTGAAAGAGGGCCAAGTAGATTGAGACGCTGGGCTAACACCCCGGCTACTCCTTCGAACGGTCCATGTGTGAATGAGGGGTCCAGTAGATTGAGGCGCCGGGATAACACCACGGCTACTCCTTCGAACCGACCTCGGGTGAAAGAAGGACCTTATACATTGAGGAGCCTGGCTAACACCTAGGCTCCTTGGAACGGTCCGGTGGGTGAAACAAAAAAAATATATAAAAGTAAAATACAAAAAAAAAGTATAAAAGTAAAAATATAAAAAAATAAACGGGGGAGGCAGCTAGTTTGTTTTTGGAAGGCCTCCACGGGCCATGGCGGTGGAGGAGCCATGGTTTATCTTTAAAAAATACTCTATCCTTTGTTTGCTCAAAGGGAGAGGACATTAGTCGGTACTGGGCATCAACCAGGTAATCTGGATTGGCTCACGCACGGAATAATGTTTAACCTGGGTGCATATGCACGGGTGGACTCAAACCCCACTCAAGCAAACAGACACTTACAGGGGGTTTATCACGGTGTGCCAGGGTCCCTAGACTTCTGAATCAAATAATAATAAAATGTGACAGTTATTTTAGGCCATATAAACATTTAATAAGTTACTATAATTCATTGGTAATAAGCGGTAAAGATTTATCTACTTTAATTAGGAACAATATAGAATAGTTTACACGGGGTTTGGGAAACGGTTTGGTGAATACTTATGTTGGTTCTCATTTTCTTTTTCTACACCATTCGTAACGCTAATTATTTTGTATCTTGATGGTACTATTGCAGGGTATACAGTCAAACTAAAGCAAACATCAACGTCCCAAAATAAAATTACGCTCTTCTGTGTAAAATGAGTAAACGTAACTCCTCTTTGACAAAACGGATCAATAAATCAGAACCATCTCTGCCAAGTATAAAAACTAGTCGAAGCCTTCAAGGGAACTCATGACACAACTGATGTAAATTATTATAATAATCCTACCAAAGCAAGACAATACGCATAGCAGGAGTAGTAGTAGTAACATATTGTTTCTCCCGGACCTGGAAAATGTTTGAAAAATAATTTTAAAAGGTTTGGGTAAAAGTATTTTTAACCTGGACTACTGGCAAATACATGTGATTTAAACATATTAAGCAACTCACATACAAGTAAACTTGTGATAAATCAACACAAAATAATTATACTTTGACCGGATTTCATGTTCAACATGAACACTATAGTTTATGATTGTACTGAAGATAAATGGGTCAACGCACCCCCTTCGTTAAAATGGCTCTCTGGCTATTTTTAGCTGTTATGATGTATAATTAAAGTAATTCTTGTTAAATTATGTTGACTTTTACCTGTTATTTAGGAGCAGTCGGGTTCATCAAGCTTTAAATAATTTTTAGCTATTATTTAGGGACATGTCTCTGCCTTTTTATTATATAATTAGTGCATTAACTGGGTATAAGTCCTGAGCTTGTAGAGGCTAGTATGTGGGAGTTGGAAAGCCTAAGTTGTAACTTCTATTTTGTATGTTAAATTAAGTGAATAAATTCCTGGCTCTTTGATTTAAACTGTTTAGAATTGGCAATACAAAGGGTGCGGGATTCGCTCACCCCTTAGGGCGGGGTGGAGAAGGGGGTCAGTCGCCTGACCCCTCTTTGCTAAAATGGCTCTCAGGCTAATTTTACAGAGCCTTAGCCGTTACGATGTATAATTGAAATCAGTTATTGTTCAGATATGTTTTACATTTTTACCTGTTATCTATGAGTATTTTACCAGTTGGGTTCATATCTACAACCACGTCTACAAGTCGTAGTATATTATTTAACTGGGTTTCGGCTTCATGTGTGGAGATTCTTTTTGCTTTTTGGTATGGTTAGTGTATGTAATTTAAGACGTTGAAGAATACTTGTAATACCATGCTTATAAAAGCAGGATTCTTTCAATTTCGGTTACTTTGGGAAACTTTCTATGCATTTAATTGTTTACATACCTCTATTAACTTAAGGGAGAGAAGAGGCTTATAAACGCAGACAAAAAAGCGATATCCTATCCCAAGGGAAGCGAAACGCTCCCCTTTGATAACATTACACCGGAAGTTGTAGGTCCAATCTGGACCCACTTTGAACCGATTCTAAGTGTTAGACACAGCTAAATTCCGAGTCAAACGTGTTTGAATTAAATTAACGTTCTGAGAAAGAGACAGGTGACAGTAGGGTATTTTTGTAAAGTTAAAAAGGTACAGAGATTACACACTTTAGAGGTCAGATTGACTTTTTGTTGTAGTTAGTTGCTTGTTAAACTCTGTTACGATATACTAACAACCAGAATATATACTCTGTCTTAAATACCTGCAGTCTGCATTCACAAGTAAAAAGATTTTTATCAACACCAAAACTAAATTTAACGAGGAGTTTACCACATCAAAAAACCATGAACAAGAGTAAATCTAAGAAGGCAACAAGCGGTGAAATTCGTTCTTTATAAGGACATCAATTATGGAGTGTTTTCTCCTCGGTAGTTTTATTTTTGTTTCCCCTGAAACCAGAGCAGCATTTCCCTTTGACGGTGTTATTCCTTGGTCATTTGTATCCAAGTCCGGTGAAACGACGGGGTCGTCCTGCGGTTTTACGGTGTAATCTCTCGGTCGATTGTGTCCAAGTCCAATGAAAAGTGTCTACCAGGGTTACATTTAACATGACCTAACTTCTTAAATTTCCTTGCCAAACGTTTGTCGCCGAATCTGCTAAAACTGTCCACCAGGGAAACATTTAACTGTGCCTAAATATTTTAAATTTCCCGGTCAAACATTCCCGAGTCCGCTAAAATCTGTTTACTGGGGACCGTGATGTATTTTGACGGTGTAATTTCTTGGTCGAACGTTTCCGAGTTCGCTGAAGTTACTTTATTGGGGGGTTACATTTAAATTGACCGTAACTTCTTAAATTTCCTTGCCAAACGTCTGTCACCGAGTCCGCTAAAACTGTCCACCGGGGAAACATTTAACTTTACCTAAATATTTTAAATTCCCCGGTCAAACGTTTCCAAGTCCCTCCCCTTGATTTTATCATGAGGATGGGGTCACACGCTCTGTACTTCTCACATCGATATCAGTTATGGAGCCGGCTTGCACAGATTTTGTGGTATTCTCAAATTTTCATGCACCCTTACGGATGCTTAATGTTTGTCATCCGATACATGGTGTGCAGGTGAGGCATCACATGCACATCGTGTATCATTATTGTCTCCTCCATTGCCTCTAGGTCGAGTACCGTGCAGATAGTATGTGTGTGTGGTTTGATTGCCACGTTTGCCATTTTAACTTCTGCACTGGTTGGCTGGACAACTTTTTTTAAAAGGTATGTGTCAAATATCTTTAACTCCGGTGAAACAAGGGAGAATACAACTTGGAAGTTTCACACTCATCCCCATTAATACATTTAAAGCAGTACTGTTGAGAAACGTACAAGTTACCTTTATGAACTTTTTATCAGGGTCTGAGGGAAGTGACTCATCCTGGCGAGTCTCCAAGGAAAAAAATATGAAAAGAAAGTATCGGTCTTTTGGTGTTCTCCTATCTACCCTTATGAAACACTGGTGCGCGGGGTCTTTGAACGCTTCGCAGGGTTTACAGTAAACTTCTCCGCATACATGAGCTGTCTTACGTTTTGTTGGAAAAATCATTTTCTTACAGTGAGTTTATAACAAAGAGAGATATACAACTTTAATTATCCTCCACAAGAATTATAGCATGTACTTCTTCGGTTGTGATGACTAGCTGGTCTTGAAGTTGTTTACCGTGTTGACTACGTTCAGGTTGCAGTTTCGTAACACATTCGTTCATTATCGGAACGGTTGGTGTAAAAGGGTTATATTGCCGGTAATATGACCCGAGGCAGGCTGGCTATACATTTCCTACATAGCGGACATATCAGAGGTAATCTGATCGGTGTTTCCATTTCATGCCGTCAGGTAGAAGTACCCTATGTAACAGATCGGCGTCTACAAAGTTTTCGGCACAATCTCGACACATAGTTATGTGACCGCAAGGAACACACACAGTCGGGACGGGCGATTGGTCAGACAAGCGCAGCACTTGAAGATTTGTTGCTTTTTAGTATGTAAATTAAGACGTAGTGATTAAAGGAATACTTGCAATTTATGCTTATGATAGCAGGATTACTTTGGGAGCTTTATATGCATTTAATTGTTTACAAACCTCTATTAACTTAAGGGAGAGAAAAGGCTTGTAAACCCAGCAGAAATATATAGTCAAGAAAGCTATACTCTTACCCCTTTGATAACATACACTTGAAGATGGTCTACATGGTGGGTCATGTGGTCGGAGGTATGGGGAGCGAAACGTTCCCCTTCATAAGGATTCTAAGTGTTAGACTCTGCTACACGCTGGGTCACTGGTTTTGAATTAAAACTAATATGTAATACAGAGACAGGTGACAGTAGGATATTTTGCAAAAGTTAAAGCTGTAGAAATTATGCAGATAATCTAAGAAACTTGATCAGCCGTGTCTCATCGTTAGGTTATGTTATGCTCTGTTAAGTTAGGTTTGTGCATGGAAATATGAAACATCGTCAGTCGTAGTTAGGTTTATTGATGCAGGTTTAAGTTAGGTTTGTCGATGCCAATTTTGGACATCAACAACGCGCGCGATGTTGATGTCCAAAAATTGGCATCGACAAACCTAACTTAAACCTGCATCAATAAACCTAACTACGACTGACGATGTTTCATATTTCCATGCACAAACCTAACTTAACAGAGCATAACATAACCTAACGATGAGACACGGCTGATCAAGTTTCTTAGATTATCTGCATAATTATTGCCTTTATAAAAAATGCATTTTATGCTTTAATTGTCTGTTGATATGTACTCTTGTCCATGTTGTGTCTCCTCGATAATTTTAGTTGTTCTGGTATTGGTTACAATATTTTGACTTGTGAATGTAAACTGCAGGTATTTAAGGCAAAGTATGTATCGTGGTGGATAGCTGGTATATCGTAACGGAATTTTTCAAGCAACTAACTGAAGTGTTTAATTTCTACAGCTTTAACTTTTGCAAAATATCCTACTGTCACCTGTCTCTGTATTACATATTAGTTTTAATTCAAAACCAGTGACCCAGCGTGTAGCAGAGTCTAACACTTAGAATCCTTATGAAGGGGAACGTTTCGCTCCCCATACCTCCGACCACATGACCCACCATGTAGACCATCTTCAAGTGTATGTTATCAAAGGGGTAAGAGTATAGCTTTCTTGACTATATATTTCTGCTGGGTTTACAAGCCTTTTCTCTCCCTTAAGTTAATAGAGGTTTGTAAACAATTAAATGCATATAAAGCTCCCAAAGTAATCCTGCTATCATAAGCATAAATTGCAAGTATTCCTTTAATCACTACGTCTTAATTTACATACTAAAAAGCAACAAATCTTCAAGTGCTGCGCTTGTCTGACCAATCGCCCGTCCCGACTGTGTGTGTTCCTTGCGGTCACATAACTATGTGTCGAGATTGTGCCGAAAACTTTGTAGACGCCGATCTGTTACATAGGGTACTTCTACCTGACGGCATGAAATGGAAACACCGATCAGATTACCTCTGATATGTCCGCTATGTAGGAAATGTATAGCCAGCCTGCCTCGGGTCATATTACCGGCAATATAACCCTTTTACACCAACCGTTCCGATAATGAACGAATGTGTTACGAAACTGCAACCTGAACGTAGTCAACACGGTAAACAACTTCAAGACCAGCTAGTCATCACAACCGAAGAAGTACATGCTATAATTCTTGTGGAGGATAATTAAAGTTGTATATCTCTCTTTGTTATAAACTCACTGTAAGAAAATGATTTTTCCAACAAAACGTAAGACAGCTCATGTATGCGGAGAAGTTTACTGTAAACCCTGCGAAGCGTTCAAAGACCCCGCGCACCAGTGTTTCATAAGGGTAGATAGGAGAACACCAAAAGACCGATACTTTCTTTTCATATTTTTTTCCTTGGAGACTCGCCAGGATGAGTCACTTCCCTCAGACCCTGATAAAAAGTTCATAAAGGTAACTTGTACGTTTCTCAACAGTACTGCTTTAAATGTATTAATGGGGATGAGTGTGAAACTTCCAAGTTGTATTCTCCCTTGTTTCACCGGAGTTAAAGATATTTGACACATACCTTTTAAAAAAAGTTGTCCAGCCAACCAGTGCAGAAGTTAAAATGGCAAACGTGGCAATCAAACCACACACACATACTATCTGCACGGTACTCGACCTAGAGGCAATGGAGGAGACAATAATGATACACGATGTGCATGTGATGCCTCACCTGCACACCATGTATCGGATGACAAACATTAAGCATCCGTAAGGGTGCATGAAAATTTGAGAATACCACAAAATCTGTGCAAGCCGGCTCCATAACTGATATCGATGTGAGAAGTACAGAGCGTGTGACCCCATCCTCATGATAAAATCAAGGGGAGGGACTTGGAAACGTTTGACCGGGGAATTTAAAATATTTAGGTAAAGTTAAATGTTTCCCCGGTGGACAGTTTTAGCGGACTCGGTGACAGACGTTTGGCAAGGAAATTTAAGAAGTTACGGTCAATTTAAATGTAACCCCCCAATAAAGTAACTTCAGCGAACTCGGAAACGTTCGACCAAGAAATTACACCGTCAAAATACATCACGGTCCCCAGTAAACAGATTTTAGCGGACTCGGGAATGTTTGACCGGGAAATTTAAAATATTTAGGCACAGTTAAATGTTTCCCTGGTGGACAGTTTTAGCAGATTCGGCGACAAACGTTTGGCAAGGAAATTTAAGAAGTTAGGTCATGTTAAATGTAACCCTGGTAGACACTTTTCATTGGACTTGGACACAATCGACCGAGAGATTACACCGTAAAACCGCAGGACGACCCCGTCGTTTCACCGGACTTGGATACAAATGACCAAGGAATAACACCGTCAAAGGGAAATGCTGCTCTGGTTTCAGGGGAAACAAAAATAAAACTACCGAGGAGAAAACACTCCATAATTGATGTCCTTATAAAGAACGAATTTCACCGCTTGTTGCCTTCTTAGATTTACTCTTGTTCATGGTTTTTTGATGTGGTAAACTCCTCGTTAAATTTAGTTTTGGTGTTGATAAAAATCTTTTTACTTGTGAATGCAGACTGCAGGTATTTAAGACAGAGTATATATTCTGGTTGTTAGTATATCGTAACAGAGTTTAACAAGCAACTAACTACAACAAAAAGTCAATCTGACCTCTAAAGTGTGTAATCTCTGTACCTTTTTAACTTTACAAAAATACCCTACTGTCACCTGTCTCTTTCTCAGAACGTTAATTTAATTCAAACACGTTTGACTCGGAATTTAGCTGTGTCTAACACTTAGAATCGGTTCAAAGTGGGTCCAGATTGGACCTACAACTTCCGGTGTAATGTTATCAAAGGGGAGCGTTTCGCTTCCCTTGGGATAGGATATCGCTTTTTTGTCTGCGTTTATAAGCCTCTTCTCTCCCTTAAGTTAATAGAGGTATGTAAACAATTAAATGCATAGAAAGTTTCCCAAAGTAACCGAAATTGAAAGAATCCTGCTTTTATAAGCATGGTATTACAAGTATTCTTCAACGTCTTAAATTATATACACTAACCATACCAAAAAGCAAAAAGAATCTCCACACATGAAGCCGAAACCCAGTTAAATAATATACTACGACTTGTAGACGTGGTTGTAGATATGAACCCAACTGGTAAAATACTCATAGATAACAGGTAAAAATGTAAAACATATCTGAACAATAACTGATTTCAATTATACATCGTAACGGCTAAGGCTCTGTAAAATTAGCCTGAGAGCCATTTTAGCAAAGAGGGGTCAGGCGACTGACCCCCTTCTCCACCCCGCCCTAAGGGGTGAGCGAATCCCGCACCCTTTGTATTGCCAATTCTAAACAGTTTAAATCAAAGAGCCAGGAATTTATTCACTTAATTTAACATACAAAATAGAAGTTACAACTTAGGCTTTCCAACTCCCACATACTAGCCTCTACAAGCTCAGGACTTATACCCAGTTAATGCACTAATTATATAATAAAAAGGCAGAGACATGTCCCTAAATAATAGCTAAAAATTATTTAAAGCTTGATGAACCCGACTGCTCCTAAATAACAGGTAAAAGTCAACATAATTTAACAAGAATTACTTTAATTATACATCATAACAGCTAAAAATAGCCAGAGAGCCATTTTAACGAAGGGTGTGCGTTGACCCATTTATCTTCAGTACAATCATAAACTATAGTGTTCATGTTGAACATGAAATCCGGTCAAAGTATAATTATTTTGTGTTGATTTATCACAAGTTTACTTGTATGTGAGTTGCTTAATATGTTTAAATCACATGTATTTGCCAGTAGTCCAGGTTAAAATTACTTTTACCCAAACCTTTTAAAATTATTTTTCAAACATTTTCCAGGTCCGGGAGAAACAATATGTTACTACTACTACTCCTGCTATGCGTATTGTCTTGCTTTGGTAGGATTATTATAATAATTTACATCAGTTGTGTCATGAGTTCCCTTGAAGGCTTCGACTAGTTTTTATACTTGGCAGAGATGGTTCTGATTTATTGATCCGTTTTGTCAAAGAGGAGTTACGTTTACTCATTTTACACAGAAGAGCGTAATTTTATTTTGGGACGTTGATGTTTGCTTTAGTTTGACTGTATACCCTGCAATAGTACCATCAAGATACAAAATAATTAGCGTTACGAATGGTGTAGAAAAAGAAAATGAGAACCAACATAAGTATTCACCAAACCGTTTCCCAAACCCCGTGTAAACTATTCTATATTGTTCCTAATTAAAGTAGATAAATCTTTACCGCTTATTACCAATGAATTATAGTAACTTATTAAATGTTTATATGGCCTAAAATAACTGTCACATTTTATTATTATTTGATTCAGAAGTCTAGGGACCCTGGCACACCGTGATAAACCCCCTGTAAGTGTCTGTTTGCTTGAGTGGGGTTTGAGTCCACCCGTGCATATGCACCCAGGTTAAACATTATTCCGTGCGTGAGCCAATCCAGATTACCTGGTTGATGCCCAGTACCGACTAATGTCCTCTCCCTTTGAGCAAACAAAGGATAGAGTATTTTTTAAAGATAAACCATGGCTCCTCCACCGCCATGGCCCGTGGAGGCCTTCCAAAAACAAACTAGCTGCCTCCCCCGTTTATTTTTTTATATTTTTACTTTTATACTTTTTTTTTGTATTTTACTTTTATATATTTTTTTTGTTTCACCCACCGGACCGTTCCAAGGAGCCTAGGTGTTAGCCAGGCTCCTCAATGTATAAGGTCCTTCTTTCACCCGAGGTCGGTTCGAAGGAGTAGCCGTGGTGTTATCCCGGCGCCTCAATCTACTGGACCCCTCATTCACACATGGACCGTTCGAAGGAGTAGCCGGGGTGTTAGCCCAGCGTCTCAATCTACTTGGCCCTCTTTCAGGTTTACGGGGCTTTTCGTTACCCGCGCCAGTGACCATCATTCGTTCGTGCTCATTCATACAGTGGGGATTATTACATTTACATTTATATTTTATATACAAGGGTGTATTTACATAGTCTGGTACTTTAAGAGGTACCAGCTCTTCAAAGCCAATGTTGATTCTAGAGCATAAAGTAACATAAGGACATTGACTATAAATCATCTCTATAAAGTAATTAAGTGATCTACGTAAGAATGTACCCCAATATAGACAATTACAGTATGCCGAGCGACCTACATAGAATCTTTTACTATACTCTTGACTTATGGCATAGTGGTTACGCCAATGGGTTTCTACAAACTTTTCCAAAATTACTGGGGGCATGTTTAGGCAAATTAGTTCATTGATACACTGGGTACGATCCCAGATTTGTTTTTCGCAAAGTTCAAAAAGTGATTTCGGTTGATTCATAGTTACGCAAAGAGCAAAGCAGGGAGTCGTCAGTTCGCAACGAAAACTGAGAGCAAAGAGAGAGGAAAGGCGCAACAGGAGAGCAGGTATTGTGGTGGGGAAACGTCTGGACCAATCAGAGTGCAGTACGCATAATTACAGCCAATGGAGTGCGAGCTTATTCCGGCCAATCACAGAACAGTATTTTAACAGGTAACGGCAAGTTTGCTGACAAAGACTTGTTGCGGATGTTGCGGTTAAGTAACGTAAAAGTGTACTTACTTGAATTTGTGATTTGACTAGACGTACATGAGTGACATGTATACAAGATATGCCACTCATGTTTCAGCCACGCGTGAAGCCTCGGGTATATGCAGTAGTGGTACATGATATCTATAATCGGGGTCGCTTGTACCAAGTGCCCCCGATCACAAATACCATGCACCCACAAAGGCATGAGACGAGACGAAAGCACCGGGAACTCGATACACCAGGGCTCCATAGCTACGACTGACGCCGAGCAGTGCCAGCAGCGCGAGCTAATCGCAACCACTTCCGCATGATAAAATACTGACCGAGAAATTGTAATACCGGGGGGAATTAGGCATAAATGGCTTAAAACTTTGACAGGTTCCCGCCTAGCCCCCTGACTAATTATACTTTTATGAAAACTTACTAGAGGGACTTGGAAATACTAGGCCGATAAAGTTAAGATGTTACTCTGCGTACTTACAGCTCGACATGATCACAGAAGAGGAGGCGTGGAGGCCTCTCATGCAGCTCCTGCAGTGAGAGATGCTGGCAGTAACAGCAAAGGGCAAAGCCCCTTGCCTCAAAAACACCATGATAACGCAATGCGCTACCTTATCACAGTCTTCGCACTTGTTAAGTGGCATGACGACTGACTGGCGCGAGCAGCACCAACAGCGCGAGATAACTAGGGAGGGGGACTTGACAAGGGAATTTTAAAACGCACTGGCTGCTGCGTTGGGAATAGCTTTACCGGAGTTATTGGCCGAGAAATTTAAGAGGTTTCGGTCAAATTAAATGTAACCCCCGGTAAAGTAACTTCAGCAGACTTGGACATAACTGACCGAGAAATTACATGGTCAAAGTACCACACGGTCCCCGGCAAACAGTTTAACGGGCCTGGAAACCTTTGGCCGAGGGATTTAAGAGTTTCGGTCATTTTATGGCACTGCCCCTTAAAAACACCTTCAAGCGGAATTTGAAGTATTTGACGGAGAAGTTACAGCGTAGAAATACAACAGACCCGCCGTTTTACCGAACTTAAACACAAATAACCAACCAAGATTAAAGACTCAGAGCGAAATACTGTATAATTTCTGTCCTTCTAAAGAATGCATTTTATGTTTGTTGTCTTTTAATGTGTACCCATGGTGTATCATTTGTGGTCAACTCCCCAATGTTGGTGTTGGTAACAATATTTGACTAGTGAATGCAGTAAAATTATTCATTGATTCTATTTGTTCCTATATCGTAACAGAGTTTGTCAAACAACTAACTACAACAAAAATACAACTCTATATTTGTTTAACTTTACGAAGTACCCTACTGTCACCTTTCCTTTCTGCATTAATTTAAATTAAAAAACAGAGGGCTTGGCATGTAGCTGAATCTAACACTTAGAATCATGTTTACAAAACATGTCCCAACTACTAACTAATTCAACTATAATGTTATCAAAGGGGTGAACGGTTCGTTCACCCTTGGAGTTGGGGTATAGCCTTTCTTGTCTGCTAGTGTGTACAAGTCTTTTCTAGTTACTGTAACAGAGGTTTCTAAACAGTTCAATGTATACTACAAATTGGTCCTGCTAACACAGATATAAAGTTCAAATATTCCTCAACATCTTATTTACAGACCCTAACCATACTAAACAGCTAAAGAAGAAAACAAGTGTTGTTCATTCATGCAGCTGAAGACCTGTCTCTTTTGCATCAGTTTACATTCATATTCAGTGGGCCCTGAGGGTCCAACACTTAGAATCATGGTAATTGAGTTGGGACCCACCTTGGGTCCCAACTAATTATGTGTTTTATTTTATAAATATTTAGAGTTCAGTTCACTTTTTATTTTTCAAGAATATATATATATATATATATATACCAAAGTGTACAAAATGGATTTATTTTATTTTATTTAAAACAAGTATCCACATTAACACCAAACACCCGTGTTTTGAAGCAAATATTTAGGAACGTTATTAATTGAATATTGCAATGGGATGAGCATGTTGGAATATATATTTACAGTGTGAAACATCAACTTTAAGAACAATTTATTTTGCTTACATTTATTCTTACATACAGTATGGTTTATGGATCGAAAAAAAATCTTAGTCAAATTCTGAAACTTCACAAAAGACCGACAGCCGAAAATTCTTTAAAATGATACTAAATATTTTAAATTATGGGAAAATCGATGACGCATTTAAAATTGTACTGGAAAAGTGATTTACTCAGTTGATGAGTTTTAGACCTAACCTTGAACGCCATTAATACTTTAAGCTAATAGGTTATAGTGCACTATTTGATTGTACACCATGTGCATTTATGAATAAGGATTATTTGATATGTTTTGAAACTTTAAACTTTACAAGTCTAGATTAGTTAAAATGAATATTACTTACGGGTAGTAATGACTACAAAACCTCGGTGGGTTACGATAATCCCACTGCTCGGATGGTAACATTGCACATACACAGCATAACGCATACAGGAATCCATTCCAGCTCCTCCTCACCATCACGCAGTAAGTTTGCTTGCTGCAGGAATCACACCACTCATACACAGGCTGCATGACTTTAACTGACGCGAGAGGCGAGCAGCGCGTTATAATTGTAACCGCTTCCGCGTGATAACTAGGGAGGGGACTTGACCGGGACATTTAAAATATTATAGGCATATAAATAAGTAAATAGTTGTACTCACACACAAGAGCAGGTGGTCAACGGTCCAGCAGTTGTTGGTCTTCCACACCTACAGTACAGGGTCCGTGGATGGTCTGGCGGGCTGGTGGAATACCCGAGTGGCTCCCAGAAGCTGACTTCATGGGCTTCGATGTCGTAAAATTCACCTTGGGGCATGTATATCTGCACAACAAAGAAACAGTATTAAGAGAAATAGTAATTATTAAATAAAACAAATATCATTTACTACCTTACCGTACTTACCAAAAACCAATCAAAACAATATCGTTTTCTGAGCCCAAGTTTATACCCACTGTGATGTATTGAGTAACAGTTGGTTCTGTGTTCAAATATGGTACGTTTAAGTTTTTAATTTCGTGTAGGAGTTTAAATTTCAAACAATAATGCTTAAGGCAAGGTTCTGTGAGGCTAGGCACAGTGTTCATCATGAAGTGAGCTTGAATGGTTCAGGATGAGCAGAGTTTGTGTGTTGAAGGGAGTTGGTGATTGACCAATCGTCACACCACAGTAATTCTAACTCTAAAAATCCACCGTCTTCAGGTTTTTGGCATTATAAGACTTTCCTTATTATGTTTACTTTCAGTTTATTTGGTGAGGTATGTTGTCTTACCTCCCAAGCGATACTGTCCAGCGGAAGCTTAACACTTTTAGAAGTCTCCGACAAAGGTAAATGATTCCCCAGGGGAGGTAGAAACCTCTAACTAATAATATAGATAAATATCTTACCTTAACAGCGACAATCTCTCCAAGATGGTGTTGTGATGACCCCGCAAGCATCGCAGTGTAAAACCAGGTTAAACGCTTTAGGATCTGGGAGAGTATCTGGCATGGTATATTTTATACAATGAAACAGTAAACACCTCTAAAGTGAAGTAATATAGGCGCTGTGGTCCACTGTAGGTCACCACTGTCTTTCACTGTAGGTTTGGGCTCAATACTTAAAAGCTGATGTTTGTTTAGAAATGCACTACATATATGTTCAAGACACAGAGTAATGGTACCATAGACACTGCCTGGCTATATAATCGCCACCACTCCTCTCGGATTTATTCTGGGTTGTATTTTTCTTTGTTCTACTACAGCTTAGTTTGTAGTTTTAAAAAATTACCCCTGTGGGAGTATACCCTACTTAGCCTAGATCATGCTATGTTCCCTGCAATGTCCTTTGGGAGATTTTTGGGGGCATAATTCAAAGCAACGCTGAATCAATTACCAGCAGTGACACGTTTAGAGTAGATGTAGCACGGATAAACATTCCAGTAGGTAAAGGAAGGGCAAGACCCGACTTTTACAATACCTTTGATGAAGAACCTAAAGAGGGAATCGAACCCGGGACCTCCTGAACCGTAGTCCAAGGCGCTAACCACTAGACCACCGCGTTCCCCCTGATTATGCTGCGAGATTTAAGGTATTTATTAGTACCCCTTCAATTATTTTGATACTTGCCCGCAGTACAGAGGTTAAGTTTTTTGTAAGATGTAAAGGATGTTAACAGGTACATACATACCAAATTTCATTAAAATCGGCCAAGCCGTTCTTGGGATATTGATTTTTAAAATATAGCTCCTTCAATTGTTTTGATACTTCCCGCAGTACAGGGTTTAAGTTTTTTTTTAAATAGTAGCGGCGGTTAACAGGTACCTATATACCAAGTTTCATTAGAATCGGCCAAGCCGTTCTCAATATATTAAATTTTAAAGTTTTACACCCTCCATCATCCCCTAAACAACCCTCTTCTACCCTCCAACAAAATTGAAGGTTAGAGGATGTTAACAAGTATCCACATGTCAAGTTTCAATTATATCGTCCCACCCGTTCTTAAGATATTGATTTTTAAAGAATGACTCCTTCAATTATTTTGATACTGTCTGCAGTACAGAGTTTAGGTTTTTGTAATATGTAGCGGAGGTTAACAGGTACATACATGCCAAGTTTCGTGAAAATCGGCCAAGCCGTTCTTGAGATATTTAATTTTGAAAATTTGCCCCTTCATTTTTTGAGATGCAACCCGCAACATTTTGGTTAAGACTTTTCATATGGGTAGATACCCCCCTGGAGTGCCTACACTACGTAGTAGGCAGTTTTCTGGGGTCAGAATGACCCTAGGACTTACCGTTTTCGAGATATTAGCGATTTTTGAGTTTTTTGGCAACACTTTCTTGTGATATATACATGTAATAGTTTTATATATTGGGTTAGTGGCACTTTCTTGCGAAATATACATTGCCATAGGTTGGTAACACATCGTAGCGTGACGTAATATATACATATAATAATTTTAGATAGTTTGACATAATATATATATATATACATATAATAATTTTTCGTAACTGATTTAGGTTTTGTAGGTAGCGTTTAGAGTGGCAACACTGGCTAAGTGAGGTTAGATAGCCACTTACCTTTCTGGTGATGGTATATTATACACTATTATGGTACATATATATATGATTATACACTGTAGTATTATATATGGTACATATAATTATGTATGATACATATAATTATGTATGGTACATTAGCTCTGCTAAGTTGGTAACACTTTGGAGGGAAGAAAGTGAGGTTAGGTTTGGCGCCAATTTTTTTTTTGGCGCGCAAATTTGGCGGGATAATTTTCTTCTTACTCTTTCCGGAATAACGCGCTCTAACCACTATGCCATTTCCGGTTTTAAATCACTGCCTAGACTACTACCACTAAACCTAGGTTAATGATTCAAAATACCAAATTATTTGTTTTTAAGCTCTATAAAATGACTATAACTAAAATTGAGTGTTTTTAAAATTTTAGAGGGGAAAATTCAAAAAACTGATTTTTAGAACATTTAAAACCCCCATAAAACCCCCTTCCCATAAAATGTTACTCTACACATTTGTGCAAAAAATCGGGCGTTTCTTTCTAAAGTTATCGTGGTAACGGACACACACACACATATATATATAAACTAGCTGATGTACCCGTTCTTCGCACGGGTTAGAAAGGTTGAGATGTCTCTCAACGTGACACGATCTCTCTCTTTTAAAATGGCGTGATTTTATGGATGTTTTATCTGTTGCTGGCTTTCTGTAAACTAACATATAAACTAAAATTATACATATATATATATATATCTATATAAATTTGATCGAATAGTGTTTTTGGCATCTGGGGACCTCAGCACAAAAAGTTATCATGGTCTTGGGCTTAAGTCTTACCATGCCACCTACGGTAATAGCTTCTTCCCTATAGGGGAAATTCACTAATTCTTCCCTATAGGGGAAATTCGCTAAACTGGGGGGACATAAAATAAAAATATAAAATCGATGTGGGGGGGGGGGGCAAAAATACAAAATCGGGGGGACAAAGTATAAAATCGGGGGGGGGGGCAAAAATAAAATGGGGGGACATAAAATAAAAATAAAAATCAAAGAGGGGTGCAAAAATATAAAATCGGGGGTGGGGCAAAAATATAAAATCGGGGGTGAGCAAAAATATAAAATGGGGGGGGGGCAAAAAAATATAAAATTTGGGGGACGAAAACATAGAATGGGGGGACATCAAATACAAATATAAAATCGAAGAGGGGGGAACAAAAATATAAAATCGGGGGGGGGGAACAAAATGTAAAATTGGGAGGGGCAAAAATAAAAATCGGAGGGGAGAGCAAAATATAAAATCGGGGGGGGGGGGCAAAAAATATAAAATCGAGGGGGCAAAAATATAAAATGGGGGGACGTAAAATAAAAGTAAAAAAATCGATGAGGGGGGGAGCAAAATATAAAATCGGGGGGGAGGAGGTACAGGAAGTATTGCTAAAAATTGTTTTTGTACAAATAAGAATAGACCACAACCAGATGAAGCCACATTAATATTTGCTCATTAATATTATAGATTAATAGCTAGCTGACGTACCCGTTCTTCGCACAGGGATTTTCTCTACCCGATTTTTAATCAATGCAATGTGCATTTGAGTTAGCTTGAAACAGCTGTTCTTGCTTCTGCTCTTTAAGCTGTCAAATGTAAGTGTCCACAGCTAAACAGCATTAGTTTCTGAATGTTTACTTTCTTCTGAAATGTAAACATTGAAACTTAGGACGTTCACGAGGCGTAGCCCGAGGGGATTTTAAGGATGTGAATAGGCCTATCTATGTGTTGCATGGGTTCAAGATCTACCTATGTGTAAAGTTTCAGCCCAGTCGGTTCAGTAGTTTTTGCGTTCACCCGGAACATCAGACAGACAGACAGACAGACAGAAACCATCTCTTCTTTATAATATTACTAGCTGACGTACCCGTTCTTCGCACAGGGATTTTCTCTACCCGTTCTTTAGTAAATGAAATTTCCATTTTAGTTAGATTGAAACAGCTGTTCTTGCTTCTACTCTTTAAGCTGTCAAATGTTGCATTACAGTTTCTGAATGTTTACTTTCTTCTGAAATGTAAACATTGCAACTTAGGACGTTCACGGGGCGTAGCCCGAGGGGATTTTAAGGATTTAAATAGGCCTATGTGTTGCATGGGTTCAAGATCTACTACCTATGTGTAAATTTTCAGCCCAGTCGGTTCAGTAGTTTTTGCGTTCACCCGGAACATCAGACAGACAGACAGACAGACAGACAGGCAGACAGATAGACAGACAGACATAAACCACCTCTTCTTTATAATATTATAGATGGATATATAGATTTGGGTATAGGATTTTTTATAGGATTTGGGTCAATTATATTTATATTCTTGGAATACCAGAAAATTTATAAAACATGTTGAATAACTTTTTATACATGTGAAATCTCAAAAATAATTTAAAATTGTCTTTGTCAGACAACATAGTTAAGAGATAACGACTAGTTTGTATTCCACTGTAAAAAACTAATCGTAGAGACAATTTTCAGCTAAGGAATGTTGAAGGAACTCACTTATCGATCCGAGATGCAGGTAAATGCCAGCGCAGGGGCCAGAGTTCCAGCTGAATAATAGACTAAGCCACGGGGGAAATACTGGCTGTAAATTGTGTTAAGGCGTTGTGCTCGGCTGCTCCATTGGACCGATCCTCTTCTTTCACACCTCTGCAGGACAACCGGGCACGATTTTACATGGTATTGAACAGGTGAAAAAAAGGACTTCAAAGTTGTGAAGTGACAAGGTGTTAGTTAAAAAGGTTAGTGTAATGATGAAGTGGTTCGACAAAGTGTGAGTTAAATGGATTAGTTGAATAGTAAAATGATACGTCAGGGTGTTAGTTAATGCAATAATGAAGTGATAGGACTAGGGTGAGTTAGAGCGGTAATGATGAAGTGACTCAACAAGTTGTGAGTTAGGAAGGTTAGTGCAACGGTGAAGTGATACATTAATGTGTTGTCAATTGTAGAGATTAGTGTGATGATAAAATTATACAACAAGCTTAGTAAAGTGATACGATAAGGTGTAAGTTAGAGAGGGTAGTGTAATAGTGAATTGATACGTCAATGTGAGAATTAGATAGGTTAGTGTAAAGATGACGTGTTATAAGACTAGATATTAGTTAGAGGGCCGTGATTAGTGAAGTGATAAGACAATGTTTTAATTAGAGAGTTTAGTGTAGTGATGATGTGATATGTCAGGGTGTTAGTAAGAGAGGTTAGTGTAATAGTGAAGTGATATAACAAGCATTAATGAACACACTGAAGAGCA